>JBBDGP010002623.1:185000-213761 GCA_037952835.1 Lithobates septentrionalis | reverse complement strand
AAAAAAAATAAATGCATTTAAAAATCATTTATCATTATTAGCAATCCTAATAATAATGCATTTTTTAAAAAAAATAAAATATTTATTATATTATTAATATTATTACTAATACTAATTATAATAATAATACAAAATAATAATATTTGTAAATCTACTACTACTACTACTACTACTACTACTACTTACATGCTTCATATGTACGTATTTTGTACATTGACATCAGTCCCTGCCCTCAAGGAGCTTACACTCTATGTCCCTAACTCACATTCATTCATACAGTACATATACTAGTAGTAGTATAATACTATCACATTATACAATTTATGTATTATATGTATTTTTAGATTGTTTATAAATATTTTATTAAACAAAAAATATAAATTATATTTAAATAATAATAGTAATAATGTTATTTACATATAAATTATAATAAATATTTTTTCTTTTTTATAATAAAGTATTTATAAATATTATTCTATATAGTAGGATTGGGGAGGAAAGACTAGATGATGGTGGAAGGAAACCCCCCAAGCCAGGAAATGAGGTGGGCTCTGACTAGTTGTAGCTTCTACTGCACATTAAGGCACTGTAAGGCATTTCAGTAAAGGAGATGGTCCGGTACAAGAAGACTTTTTGGAAGGCCAAAAGTTCATCTTTCAGCTGATACAGAAGTGATTATTTTCTGCAACATTCGCATACAAATGACCTGTTTGCTGTTTCATATTTCCCTATCCAGGCCTGTAGATGCCCCACCTGGTGACCAGCTCCACCTCTGTCCAAGCAGTGCCGTTGCGGAGTGACTGCTGAGATAACAGCATAAGCCCCCCCTGGAGGTTGTATTGTGATCTGCGGTTCTGAGCGGACTGATAGACTTACATAGGAGGCTGTTGTTTTTCATTAATCGGATTATTTCCAGTGAGCGCTCACATTCACACACACACCTAAAAATGAACAGACGCAGATTTCTCCTCCAGGAAATGTGACTTTCTGGTCAGGAGCGGTCACATGGAGAATCACATTACATGTATGGGGGGGGGGGGGCAGCAATCACAGCAATCTCATTGGAAGAATAAATAGTAAATCGGGAGTTTTCATGGCAGCTGTGAAATTGCGTGTTGCACGCTCCAGCGCTCTCCATTCACAGCGAAACCGCCCGTCATCATGGCTAAGTGGGGCCGAGGCCTGCGGGCATGTCACTTGATCCCCGGCGCTGACAATGCCAGGTACAGTTTCTGCATCAGATTCAGACTAAATACTGCGATAGCATCGCACGCCCCCCGCCACCTCCCCCCCCCCCCCCCCCCTGAGTGCGGCCGTCTCAGGAATCTGCGGGCGCGGGTTCTGCGCTGCCTAACAGGAAATGTGGGAAGAGAAAGGAACGCGACACCGCCAGACCGGCTCGGTAACACCGTGGCAGGAAAAATGTTACTTTTCAGACGGGGACGCAAATCTGCCACAATGGGGACAGCGCGGGGGAATTTCACAGGCTAGTCCTGGGAATCCAAAATTCTGCTAAATATTGGATTAACCAGTTCATCTCCCACACCTCTACACCGCCTATAGACCCAAGAAAATCGCCACACTTCTCCTATAGACCCGAGAAATCGCCACATTTCTCCTATAGACCCGAGAAATCGCCACATTTCTCCTATAGACCCGAGAAATCGCCACATTTCTCCTATAGACCCGAGAAATCGCCACACTTCTCCTACAGACCCGAGAAATCGCCACATTTCTCCTATAGACCCGAGAAATCGCCACATTTCTCCTATAGACCCGAGAAATCGCCACACTTCTCCTACAGACCCGAGAAAATCGCCACATTTCTCCTATAGACCCGAGAAATCGCCACATTTCTCCTATAGACCCGAGACATCGCCACACTTCTCCTACAGACCCGAGAAATCGCCACATTTCTCCTATAGACCCGAGACATCGCCACATTTCTCCTATAGACCCGAGACATCGCCACATTTCTCCTATAGACCCGAGACATCGCCACATTTCTCCTATAGACACGAGACATCGCCACACTTCTCCTACAGACCCGAGAAATCACCACATTTCTCCTATAGACCCGAGAAATCGCCACATTTCTCCTATAGACCCGAGACATCGCCACATTTCTCCTATAGACCCGAGAAAGCGCTACATTTCTCCTATAGACCCGAGAAATCGCCACACTTCTCCTACAGACCCGAGACATCGCCACATTTCTCCTACAGACCCGAGAAATCGCCACATTTCTCCTATAGACCCGAGACATCGCCACACTTCTCCTACAGACCCGAGAAATTGCCACATTTCTCCTATAGACCCGAGACATCGCCACATTTCTCCTATAGACCCGAGAAATCGCCACATTTCTCCTATAGACCCGAGAAAATCGCCACATTTCTCCTATAGACCCGAGACATCGCTACATTTCTCCTATGGGCCTATAGATTCCACGATAACTCTGTCATTGGTTAAAGTGTAACTAAAGGCGATACTTTTCTCAGTGTTGGATGGGGTGGAGAGGGATTAGAACCCCTGTCAGGCTTTTATTGCTGTCTGTGCCCCCGGTAGGGAGATTCCCCCCTCTCTATTTGTCCTGTTTTGCCATTATCAATCGTCTCACTTCCTGTTTTGGCAATGGGACAGGAAGTGGAGGAAAGTCTCCCCACTGGGACACAAAGAAAAATGACTCCCTCCTGAAAAACTATCCAAAACGGAAAAAAAAAAGTTTAGCCTTTAGATTTTCTTTAAGATTTAGTTACATTTTATTTTTTCTTATTTTTTTCCCCCCTCTCTCCTTCTCTCGCTCTTCTCCTTCTCTCCACTTCACTTTCTCTCCCCCTCTCCCATTCTCACGCTCTCCACCTTTCTCTCTCTCCCCCTTGACTCTTGCCCCCACCCTCCTTTGCACTCTCTCTCTTCTCCTTTCTCCCTTTCCCCTCCTCTCCCCCCTTTCTCCATGTCCCCCAATCTCTTCCTCTTTTCCTCTCCTCTTCCCCCCCTCTCCCCCCCCCCCTCTACCTCCTCCACTCACCACATTTATTTCATGCCCCTCCCCTTCTACCCCTTCTCTCTCTCTCCCCCTCCCCACTTCTCTTTCTCTCCCAATTTTCGCTCTCTCTCCCTGTCTCCTTTCTCTCTTTCCCCCACACTCCTTCACACTCTCTCTTCTCCTTTCTCTTTCTCACTTTTTTTTATCTTCTCCTCTCCCCTTCTCCCTCCCCTTTCTTCCCTATACCCCACTCTCTTCCTCTTCCCCTCTCTCTTTCCCTTTCTCTCTCTCTCTCTCTTTTCCATTCTCCACTTTGTTCTTTTATCCACCCCCCCCCCATCTCTCTCTTCCATTTTCCCTTTTTCCCTCTCTTCCTCTTTTTTTCCCCCCTTCCCTCTCTCCCCTTCAAGTTCTCTCTCGATCCCCTCCTCTTACGTTCTCTCTCCCTTGCCTAATCCCCCTCTCTCCCTCTTTTTTTCTCTCTTTCCTCTCTCCCCTTATGTACTCACCCCTCTCCCATTCTCGCTCCCCCCCCCTCTCTCTCTCTCTCTCCCCCTTCTCTCTCTTTTTTCCTTACATTCTCTCCCATTCTCCCTCTCTCTCATTCTCTTTCTCTCTCCCCCCCCTCTCTCTCCTTTTTCTCTCTCTCCCCCCACTCCCCTTACATTCTCTCCCCCTCTCACTCTCTCCCCTCTCTCTCTCTCACCCCTCTCTCTCACTCTCTCCCCTCTCTTTCCCATCTCCCCTTCACTTTCTCTCCATTATCCCCCCCCCTCTCTTCCCCTCTCCCCTCCACTCTTTCCCCTTATTTCTCCATGCCCCTCTCTCTACTTCTATCTTTCTCACCCCCCCCCCTTCTCTCTTTCAATCTCTCCCCTTCTCTTCCTCTTAATTTTCTCTTTCCCCCACTCCCATTCTCTATCGTACTGGCTCTCACCTCCTCTCCCTTTCTCCTCTCCACTTCCTTCTCTCTCCCATTTTTTTTCTCCTGCTCTCCCCCTCTCTCTCAGCCCCCCCCCCACCCTCTCACCCCCCCCCCCACCCTCTCACCCCCCCCCCCCACATCCTCCCCAGCAGTCTCTCACATTACAAGGGTTCTCTATTGTTAGGTGACACCTGACACCTGTAACTACCATGTTGTACCTGATCAGAAATTGGACCCACAATGCCTTGTTATATGTTGGACCGATCTCGGTGAGGCTCATTGTTGGCATTGTACACGGCGCCAGGTTGCCATTTCCTGGAACAATAGCTGATAATCCCTCAAGTAAGACACACTGTCAAAAAAACAAGGCAAACGTGTTCTGGTGGGGAAAAGAAAAGAGCTTACAGTCTAATTCACATAATCCCCTTATAATTAAGATGAGGACTTCAAACGTCGGAGAACGTCGGCACTTGTGTAAGCAAATTCTAAGGGGAGACAGGAGCTGGTGGCGTTCCAAGAGTAACACCAAGCAAACATTACCTGGCTTTACAGTATTACCGAGAATAACATCAAGGAGGACCTATCACCAGGCAAACATTACCTGGCTCTACAATACTACTGGGAGTAATATCAAGGAGGACCTATCACCGGGCAAACATTACCTGGCTCTACAATACTACTGGGAGTAATATCAAGGAGGACCCATCACCGGGCAAACATTACCTGGCTCTAAAATACTACTGGGAGTAATATCAAGGAGGACCCATCACCGGGCAAACATTACCTGGCTCAACAATACTACTGGGAGTAACATCAACGAGGACCCATCACCTGGCAAACGTTACCTGGCTCTACAATACTAATGAGAGTAACATCAAGAAGGACCTATCACCGGGCAAACATTCCCTGGCTCTACAATACTAATTGGAGGAATGTCAAGGAGGACCCATCACCGGGCAAACATTACCTGGCTCAACAATACTACTGGGAGTAACATCAACGAGGACCCATCACCGGGCAAACATTACCTGGCTCTACAATACTACTGGGAGTAATATCAAGGAGGACCCATCACCGGGCAAACATTACCTGGCTCTACAATACTACTGGGAGTAATATCAAGGAGGACCCATCCCCCGGCAAACGTTACCTGGCTCTACAATACTACTGGGAGTAACATCAACGAGGACCCATCACCGGGCAAACATTACCTGGCTCTACAATACTACTGGGAGTAATATCAAGAAGGACCTAACACCGGGCAAACATTCCCTGGCTCTACAATACTACTGAGAGTTACGTCAAGGAGGACCCATTATTGGGCAAACATTACCTGGATGTAAAATATTACTCAGAGTAACATCTAGAAGGACATATCACCGGGCAGACATTACCTGGCTCTACAATACTACTGGGAATAACATCAAGAAGGAACTATCACCAGGCAAACATTACCTGGCTCTACAATACTGACAGTAAATGTCAAAGGGGACCTGTCACTGGGCAAACAAACTACTTACCATCACTAGGCAGGCATTACCAGACCCTGTAATACTCCTGAAAGTAAAGTCAAGGAGGATCCATCATTGGGCAAACATTACCTGGCTCTACAATACTACTGAGAGGAACGTCAAGGAGGACACATCACCAGGCAAACACTACCTGGCTATACTATTCTACTAGACTATGGAGACTGAGTAACGTTAAGGAGGACATGTCAAAGGGCAAACAATACCATTCTCTACAATACTGCTGAGACTAACTTAAAGGAGGACATGTACATTAGCTGGCTTTACAATACTACTGAGAGTAACGACAAAGAGGACATGTCACCAGGCAAGAATTATTGGGTTCTGCAATACTACCGAGGGTTAAGTCAAGGAGGACCCATCATCAGGCAGCATTATCTGGCCTAACAATACTCCTGAGAGTAAAGTGAGGGAGCAGTCAAGCTTCATCATCATCACCAGTCAAGCTTCACTTTGCAGCAAAACACTACGGAAAGTAACAGGAGGACCTGTCACTGGGCAAGCTTTATCTGGCGGCAAAACACTCCTCGAAGGAACATCAAGGAGGACCTGTCACCAGGTCTTACCTGGAAGAAAAAATACTCCAGGAAGTAACATCAAGTGTTACCTGTCACTGGACAAGAAATACCTGGCTCCGCAATACTGAGAATAATTCTAAAGAGGACCTCTCACTGTGCAAGCCTTACCAAGAGGTAAAATACTCTGGCAACCAACATCAAGGAGGACCTGTCCAAAGACAAGTACTGCCTGAAAGTAACGACAAAGAGGACCTGTCACCAGGCAAGCATTACCTGGCTCCACAATACTCCTGAGAATAACTAGAAGGACCTGTCACTGGGTAGGCATCACCTAGCAGCACAATACCACTTTGAGGAGGGCCTGTTGAGGAGGACCTGTCTTTGGGCAGACACTACCCGGCAGTATTTAAGAACACATCCTATAAACTGCGAGCTTCTCACAATGTGCATTAGAAGCTGCAGCAAGTCAGCGAGAGCCCGCCTCATTTCCTGGCTGGAGGACATCCAGCATCATCTAGTGCAGGCTTTCTCAACCTTTTAATCCTAGAGGAACCCCAAAAATCATTTTCATGTCTCGAGGAACCCTTACTAAAACTAAATCATCAGGGCTCATTAGGAACAATGCTCCTTATTTTGGTGGTCAATAGGAAGAATGTCCCCCATAAAGTGATGTTCAGAATCAGGGGCGTAACTAGAAATAGCAGGGCCCCATAGCAAAATGTTGTATGGGGCCCCCCTGCAAACAGCCCCCCCCCCCCACAGCTGCCCTAGTGTCAATGCAGCGTGACCTGTGCCACATACAGCGTGACCTGTGCCCAATGCAGCGTGATCTGTGCCCAATACAACGTGACCTGTGCCCAATACAGCGTGACCTGTGCCCAATACAGCCTGGTCTGCCTGTGCCCCATACAGCCCCACCTATGCAGAGGAAGAGGCAAGCCACCCGGATCAGCAGAGAGCGGGATTGCCTGCTGTAATAGCTTTCATTTGAATTTCCCGTCTTCCCAGGGCTCATCGTCAGATAGCCCAACCTCTTGGCCCGACGCCTTTGATGACGTCACATGTCCCGCATTGGATCGGCGTTCTGTCTATCAAAGGCACCAGGCCAAAAGGTGGAGCTATGTGACGTGAGCCCCGGGAACACTGGAAGTTCTAATGAAAGCTCTTACATCGGGCAATTCAGCTCTCTGCTGATACGGACAGCTCGCCTCTTCCTTTCCTCTCTCTTCTGGGAGACTGTGCCAGCGGTACTCTTATCCTCACTGGGCCCCACTCGGCTGCGGGCCCCATATCGCCCGCATGGGCCGCTATGGTGGTAGTTACGCCTCTGTTCAGAATGCCACCCTTAAAGACAGCTAAAAAGATATTTGGTGTCATGCTGCTGGCTTTGTTAAGTGGTGCTGAACCTTGAACTCTGTTGGCTTCATCAAATCCGGGGTTCATAAGCCAACACTCAAGGAACCCCTAGCAACCTCTGGAGGAACCCCAGGGTACCACGGAACCCTGGTTGAGAATGGATGATTTAGTGCCTTCCTCCCCAGCCAGACGGGAGTCAGCACACTGCTTGCATCAGGGCTGAGAGAGGAGTACTGAGACATTTTCATGTACAGCACCCTGATGGCACCTCCCACCAGCCACGACCGGCCTGCATTGCATAGCAAAGCACAGAGAGCCAGTGATGACATCATTGGGTCTAAAAAAAAAAAAAAAAACAAGTTTAATGAAAACAGCTCTTATTTACAATTTTCATGACCATGTTGCTGAGGAGGGAGGATCCAGAAAAGGCAAAACATAAGCAGATTAAACTTCAGCTTTAGGTGCTGAAATGTCATAATCTTTGTCTGGAATTAGGTAGGTGTGGCCCTCAGTAAAACACAATGAGGGCCCCTTGAAGATTTAGTCCTTTTATTTGGCCCGCTGTTTCACCCGACGTTGACGTGCCTGGCTTGGGTAGCCCCTTATATTGCACAGAACCTAAGGGCCGGTTCACGCCAGAATCGCACAGAAACGCAGCCTGCCAATCAATGCCATGCAATTTTTAGCCCATTCATTTAAATGGACTGAAATCGCACTAAAAGTAGCGCATGCACTCATTTTCACAAACGCACTGCTCCATATTGCATGGTACTGCGGTACCATGTGATCCGACGCAGGCAAACGCAGTGCGTTTGCAATCTGTGTTTGGAGTGTCATTAGGATTATATGGACACCAACAGCAGATCGCAAACCCGTATTAAAGTGGCGCGGGAAACGCGTGCAGAATGCAGGTTTACCCCAACACCTTCCTGTGTGAATGAGCCCTGAAGACTGAAATAAGACAGGTCGGGTCATGTGACATGTATGGATCCTCAGACGCGGTCGGAGAATGTTCTGTGCGATCATAGGATGTGGTTTCCTTCTGCACTTATGTCTGGCGAGGTGAGTGAGGTCAGGAATAGAGCGCGGAGTGCTGCCGTCCCACTGTGTGCAGCTGGACAGTTCTAAAAATATTCCCCGCGTGACTCGCTTATTACCGCGCTGCCGTAATCCACACCGCGCCGCCCACCTCTCTATTGTACTACTATACGGCCCTGGGGTGGAATGAAACTCAGATGGGTATATTTTAAATCTTATTTTATTTTTAAAATGAAAGTGGTTGTAAGCTAGACTTCTGCAATTCGTTTTGTTCCGAATTTGTTTAATGAATTTCGACAAATTCGTTAATTCAGAAATATCCGAATTAACCACCTCAATACCGGGCACTTTCACCCCCTTCCTGCCCAGGCCATTTTTCAGCACTGTCACAATTTGAATGACAATTGTGCGGTCATGCTACATTGTAACCATGTGAAAATTGTATTATTTTCTTCACACAAATAGAGCTTTCTTTTGGTGGTATTTAATCACTTCTGGGTTTTTTATTTTTTCCTAAAAAAAAAAAAAATTCGAAAATTTTGAAAAAAAAAGAAAAGTTTGTTAGTTTCTGTCAGTAAATTTTGTAAATAAGTAATTTTTCTCCTTCACTGATGGGCACTGATAGGCTGCACTAATGGGCACTGATGAGGTGGCACTAATGGGCATTGATGAGGAGGCACTAATATGCCACAATCAGGGGCGTAACTAGAAATAGCAGGGCCCCATAGCAAAATGTTGTATGGGGCCCCCATGCAAACAGCCCCCCCCCACAGCTGCCCTAGTGTCAATGCAGCGTGACCTGTGCCACATACAGAGTGACCTGTGCCCAATGCAGCATGACCTGTGCCCAATACAGCGTGACCTGTGCCCAATACAGCGTGACCTGTGCCCAATACAGCCTGGTCTGCCTGTGCCCCGTACAGCCCCACCTATGCAGAGGAAGAGGCAAGCCACCTGGATCAGCAGAGAGCGGGATTGCCCGCTGTAATAGCTTTCATTTGCATTACCTGTCTTCCCGGGGCTCATCGTCACATAGCCCCACCTCTTGGCACGACGCCTTTGATGACATCACATGTCCCGCATTGGATCGGCGTTCTGTCTATCAAAGGCACCGGGCCAAAAGGTGGAGCTTTGTGATGTGAGCCCCGGGAACACTGGAAGTTCTAATGAAAGCTCTTACATCGGGCAATTCAGATCTCTGCTGATACGAACAGCTCACCTCTTCCTTTCCTCTTTCTTCCCCTGGCTGGGAGACTGTGCCGGCGGTGCTCTTATCCTCACTGGGCCCCACTTGGCTGCGGGCCCCATAGCGCCCGCATGGGTCGCTATGGTGGTAGTTACGCCCCTGGCCACAATTATGGGCACTGATAGGTGGCACTGATATGTGGAACTGATGAGCAGCACTGGTGGGCACAGATAGGCTGCACTGATAGGCAGCAGTGATGAGCATTACTGATAGCCAGCACTGACTGGCATCACTTGTGGGCACTGATTGCTGGCACCTGTGTGCAAAGGTGGGCACTGATTGCTGGCAGTGGTGGTCACACGTTTCTGGCACTGGTGGGCACTTAATTGTAATCAGGGCACTGATGATCAGTGCCCTGATTACATTCCTAGATGTCCTCTGTGAGGAGATGTCGCTGATCGGCTCTCCTCTCCTCACACTCTGATTACCGGCATCTCCGTGTTTACATGGGATCGGCTGTGATTGGACACAGCCGATCACATGGTTTAAGAGCCGCGGCTCCTTACAGAAATCAGGGTCGCGTCGTGTCCTAGCAACACGGCGCGGCCGCTGTGTGCCCCTGCGGGCGCCGAGAGCAGTTGTTCTAGGAAGCCGTCATATGACGTCCACCCAGAACGAGAGCCGCACCACCTAGCCATCATTTGACGGTGGGCGGGCGGCAAGTGGTTAATGAAAGCCATTTGACTACATTTTCTGAACATTCGAAAATTCAAAAATTCGGAATTTCGAAAATCCAAAAATAAGAATGAAAATCCGAAAATTCAAAAGAAGGAAATTAAGAATGAACTCGTCATTACATACTACTGACCCCTGAACTCGTCATTACATACTAATGACCCCCGAATACTTCATTGCATACTACTGACCCCTGAACTCGTCATTGCATACTACTGACCCCTGAACTCTTCATTGCATACTACTGACCCCTGAACTCTTCATTGCATACTACTGACCCCTGAACTCTTCATTGCATACTACTGACCCCTGAACTCTTCATTGCATACTACTGACCCCTGAACTCTTCATTGCATACTACTGACCCCTGAACTCTTCATTGCATACTACTGACCCCTGAACTCTTCATTGCATACTACTGACCCCTGAACTCTTCATTGCATACTACTGACCCCTGAACTCTTCATTGCATACTACTGACCCCTGAACTCTTCATTGCATACTACTGACCCCTGAACTCGTCATTACATACTAATGAACCCCGAATACTTCATTGCATACTAATGAACCCCGAATACTTCATTGCATACGACTGACCCCTGAACTCGTCAGTGCATACTACTGACCCCTGAACTCGTCATTGCATACTACTGACCCCTGAACTCGTCATTGCATACTACTGACCCCTGAACTCGTCATTGCATACTACTGACCCCTGAACACTTCATTACATACTACTGACCCCTGAACACTTCATTACATACTACTGACCCCTGAACACTTCATTACATACTACTGACCCCTGAACTCTTCAATACATACTATTGAACATTTCATTACATACTACTGACCCCTGAACTCTTCAATACATACTACTGAACCATACAGGCCTATCTTTCTTTGTAACAGTCCCTTGCTATGTTTGCTCTGTAAAAATAGTGTGCTGCATCCTAGCAACCTTTGATCCCTTCCATGTTGTTTAGATAGAACTTCACCTCTCCAGGGTTGCCTTCCCATTGGGTTAGAGCCGCTGCTGGGTTTTAATTGCTTGTCTCAGTTGCGGCATTGCCTGGACCGCATCACCGGCTCACCAATTGATTGATTTTTTTCCCGCAGTTGCTGTCAGGCAGCGATTGCCCTTTTAAAGTCGTTTCGCGAGTCTTGAAGAACAGGAAGAATTGATGACACATTTCAGGAGAAGCAGGCGCTGAAAAGTTACCGCAATCAGCAGCTGGCGCTACACCGACCCCCCCCCCCCCCGACTCATTACAAACACTCCTTAGATTACAGAAGCGGGCGAGTTTTACGAGACAAATGCGGGCGATAACATCTCCCAATAGAGAAAATCTCCCGGCGAGAGCTGCGGCAGCAGCGGGGGCCTCAAACAAAAGGTCGTTACCTCCCGCCACATCGCAGGACATCAGTGCATATATAACCTTGAAATACAGAGAGAGACGTCCGCCGGTAAATGAACTGCGCTTATTGAACTCGTATCGGAGACGGCGCTCGGTTATTACAACAATGTTCCTGCAATCTTATCAGAGCCGCCACACCAGATATTGAATTTGCTGACCATACAACATGGCGGGCAATCAACTCGCCTCCCAAAGTCTTCACATGCTTCCCTGTATTTCATACAAAGTATTTGATTTAACGTTTTCTTTTCCACACATGAAGGCGCGTTGTGTTAAAGCAGCCCATTTAAAACAAATGGGATGTCATCGCAAAACAAAAAACCAAAAAAAAAACCTTCCAATACATGGACTTGCACCATTTTTGGCAACACAGTGCACCACGATAGTGCATTTCCGTGTGTTGTGGCGTACCTTAGGCCCCATTCACTCTTGGCGATTTGGAATCAAGGGCGGAATCGTAACAATTTTGCCCTCGTTTCCAAATCGCGTGGCAATCACTGCAAAACGCGTGAAGCACGAGTCGCACCCTGATGTTAGGCAGGGTGGCCATTCAATTTATTTGCCAAGTGATAGTTGCCTTGGCCAATTGATAGGGTGAAATCAATTGACCTCCTAAGTCTGGAGTTGCTGCACTTCTCTTTTCTGTCACTAGGTGGCCGGGTACCTGGTGACATTAGGTAACACAAGGGCAATGCAAGGTCAGATTAAGCATGAACTGCATGTCTCGGCCAATGGGCAGGGGTTTTCTTGGATCCCGTAGCCTGCTGGGAGAGCCTATTTGGGTGGAGTCAGGTGACCGCTGTTCTGTGCCACCTGGACGGCTGTCTGGGTGGACGTGTGTTGTGCTGCCCCGGGTTGCTAGGCCGGAGACCTGAGGCCTACCCCGGGGGCATCTGGCTGCTAGGCTGTTTGAGGGCCTATCCAGAAGCAAGAAAGCAGCGTAGGGTTGAGATTGCAGCTTACAGTCCAACTGGAAGTAACGGTTCAGCCGGCCTGGAGAACCTGTCGTGGTCGGAGGTAGAGGGGAAGCTGTCGGGACCATCCACCTTATTACCAGGGACCACTGTGAGTAGCTGAAGCAAGTACCAGAGCAGTATTATCACCACCCGGAGACTGAAGAATTGGGAACTTCAGCAGATGTCAAGCCAGGGAGCCAGCCAGTGGAAGGTGGCGCTTGCAGAGCAGTCTTGTGCACCAAGCCAGAGACTGAGCAGGCCAGCGGGGTGGCGATTGAGGAGTATCTCTGAATGCCAAGCTAGGGACCCAGCAGGGACACGGGGTGACGCTTGAGGAAGATACTGTGTGAGAAGATTGGAAGAGCTCAGAAGATCCAGTGGCAGTGGATCAGCAGGTCTAAAGTGATAGACTGAGAGCTCAGTTGAGTGAAGTTCTATAATAGTAGATTGCAGAAGAAATTCATTACAACTTTTGTTAGAAACTGTTCAAGATTGTTGCCATAGGAGACAGCGGTCCTACTCATGCAGATGTGTTGTCTGGCTGGATGCCTTTCCCTGCAGGGCTGTCTGCCTATAGAAGTCTCGGGATCTGCCAATTAACATTGCAACTAGTTAAGGGTGTCCTAGCCCCAACCTGCTCTCCCACAGTTCTGTTCAAGAGACAATAAATCTCTTTGCATTCAAGAAGTGTCTGGCGCCCATTAATCCACCTTGTATTGCACCCACCATGCATTGTAACCCACTCTACACAGAAGGATGTCGGCTGTCCCTAACCCTGGAGGTCACCATTAGGCCTCAAGGGTCCCAGGACCTCGCTACACACGTTTGGATGCCAATCATTCTAAATGGCACCCCAGACGCGGTGCAATTTTGCCATGGATTGTCACGCAACAGAATAGTGCGGCAATCGCAGCATAACGCTTGTTGCCCAAAAATGAACAGGAGCTTCTTTTAGGTGACAAATGCGCATAAGGCAGCCCATTGAAGTCCTGGTGTAAGGTTGACTGTGCTGCAGACCCTGATGTAAGGGAAGGGCTCTGATGGGGACCCCGTGTAAGAGGAAGGCTCTGATGGGGACCCTAAAGTATAGGGGGGACTCTGATGGACACTCCGATGTAGGAGGAGGTATGATGGGGATTCCTGATGTATGGGGGGTTACTCTGATGCTGACCCTGGTGTAAGGTTGACTGTGATGGGGACCTTGGTGTTAGGGGAGGGCTCTGATGCTGACCCTGGTGTAAGGTTGACTGTGATAGGGACCCTGATGCTGGGGGAGGGCTCTGATGGGGACCCCAGTGTAACAGGAGGGCTCTGATGGGGACCCTGATGTATAGGGGGGGGACTCTGGTGGGGACCCTGATGTAAGAAGAGGGCTCTGATGGGGACCCTGATGCAAGGTTGACTGTGATGGGGACCCTTGTGTGAAGGGGGGGTCTAATGGGGACCCTGGTGTGAAGGGGGGGTCTAATGGGGACCCTGGTATAAGGGGAGGGCACTGATGGGGACCCTGGTATAAGGGGAGGGCACTGATGGGGACCCTGGTATAAGGGGAGGGCACTGATGGGGACCCTGGTATAAGGGGAGGGCGCTGATGGGGACCCTGGTATAAGGGGAGGGCGCTGATGGGGACCCTGGTATAAGGGGAGGGCGCTGATGGGGACCCTGGTATAAGGGGAGGGCGCTGATGGGGACCCTGGTATAAGGGGAGGGCGCTGATGGGGACCCTGGTATAAGGGGAGGGCGCTGATGGGGACCCTGGTATAAGGGGAGGGCGCTGATGGGGACCCTGGTATAAGGGGAGGGTGCTGATGGGGACCCTGGTATAAGGGGAGGGCGCTGATGGGGACCCTGGTATAAGGGGAGGGCGCTGATGGGGACCCTGGTATAAGGGGAGAGTGCTGATGGGGACCCTGGTATAAGGGCAGGGCTCTGATGGGGACCCTGGTATAAGGGGAGGGCTCTGATGGGGACCCTAGGATAAGGGGAGGGCTCTGATGGGGACCCTAGGATAAGGGGAGGGCTCTGATGGGGACCCTGGTATAAGGGGAGGGCTCTGATGGGGACCCTGGTATAAGGGGAGGGCTCTGATGGGGACCCTGGTATAAGGGGAGGGCTCTGATGGGGACCCTGGTATAAGGGGAGGGCTCTGATGGGGACCCTGATTGAAAGATGGACTCTCTAAGGGACCCTTATTTAAGGAGGAGACTATTAGGGACCACGATTTAAGAAGGGGGCTGTTTTCAGGACCCTGATATATAGGTTGACTCTAATAGGGACCGTGATGTAAGGGGGGCTCTAATAGGGCCCCTAATATGTAAGGAGGGTGCTTCTGATGTGAAGGAGGGCTCTGATGTTTTAGAGAGGCTTCTGATGTGAAAGGAGGACTCCTGATATGAAGTGATTTCTTGAACAAATATTTATGCATTAATTTAATATTTTATTCAATAATGTATAGAACTATATATGAATATACGACGTGGCCCTCAGAGTGAAACCTTTGGAACCCCCCACATGCGGTTTTGAACAGATTGTAGATTGGATTGGGAAATCGGCTCGACCGCTCCCAGCCAATGACGTATTGATTCGATTTCAGATTCGGGACTTTTACTGTCGCCCCAACACCACCTTCATCCCCGAGAGAGGCAGACAGAGGAAATGCGTTTCCCTCTATCACAGCCATTAGTGGTTGGTACAGTTTGTTCCACATGACACCATCTCACCCCTCGTCCTTCCAGGGAGCCGCGCGGCGCAGTGCGGTCGGCAGGATTTACCGTCCTTTGTAAGGAATCCAAATTGTAGGAGAAAATTAACAGCAATTACTGCAGAAAGTGCAATTGTCACCCAGGGGACTTGTGGGATCTGGAGCTCGGCTAAAGGGAAGAGTAGAGACTGTGATAATTACCCTGGAAGAGTCACATGCTACAAACTCACAGCCTTTCCAGATAGAGAGCAAGCTCTTGGAGCAGGACTTACTGACTTCTATCAATTAATATAAGTTCAGAGGTCAGTAGTAACATAAATTTCAGAGGTCAGTAGTAAGTAACACAAAGTTCAGTAGTATGTAATGCAGAGGTCAGTCAGTAGTATGTAATGCAGAGGTCAGTCAGTAGTATGTAATGCAGAGGTCAGTAGTATGTAATGCAGAGGTCAGTAGTATGTAATGCAGAGGTCAGTAGTAAGGCAAAGTTCATAGGTCAGTAGTATGTAACACCGACCTCTTTGATATTTAAACACGAAGTTCAGGGGTCAGGGGTAAGCAACAAAGTGCAGGAATCACTCCTGACCTCTGAACTCCTAACATGGAGTTTAGAGGTCAGTAAGTAATGCAAAGTGCAGGGGTCAATAGTTTGTGAAACAGAGTGCAGGGAGCAATAGCGTATGATACAGAATGTAGAGGTCAGTATTAAGTAATGCAAAGTTCAGAGGTCAGTAGTAAGTGACATAAAGTGCAGAGGTCAGTAGTATGTAATGCAAATTACATACTACTGAGGTCAGTAGAATGCTATGCAGATTTCAAGGGTCAGTAGTAAGGCAAAGTTCATAGGTCAGTAATATGTAACACTGACTTCTTTGGTATCTATGTAACAAAAAGTGCAGGGGTCAAGAGTAAGTAGTTTGCGATACAGAATGTAGTGGTCAGTATTAAGTAACACAAAGTTCATAGGTCAGTAGTGGGTAACACATAGTTCAGAGGTCAATAGTATTTAATGCAGAGGTCAGTAGTATGTTATGCAGATTTTCAGGGTCAGTAGTAAGGCAAAGTTCATAGGCCAATAGTATGTAACACCGACTTCTTTGATATTTAACACAAAGTTCAGGGGTCAGGAGTAAGTAACCCAGAGTGCAGGAATCACTTCTGACCTCTGAACTCCATGTTAGGAAGTAAGCAATGCAAAGTGCAGGGGTCAATAGTATGTGATACAGAATGCAGGGGTTAGGAGTAAGTAATGCTGAGTACAGGAATCAGTAGTATGTGGTAAAGAGTGCAAGGGTCAGTAGTATGTGATACAGAATGCAGAGGTCAGTAATATGTAACACACAGTTAGAAGGGCAGGAGTTATACAGAGTGCAGGGGGTTAGTAGTACGTAATGCACTGTGCAGAGGTCTGGAGTGACTAACACACATCTCCACCTTAAAAAAAAAAAAAAAAAAATACCCCCTTCCAGGACAAATCTACCTCCCAAAACTAAAAATTGCCCACAGCACAAAATTTCCCCTCCTTTTAAAAATAATAAAAATAAAAATCCCTGTGGCCCCAATGGTGCAGGGCAAAGTGGGTGAATTTCCTTGGCTGCAATGCCTAATGCTGATCTGAATTGATGGGCAGATTGCAATGGACCTGCTGCTGACCACTCTTGCCCTGTTTCTGGTATTGCAGGCCCCTCCTAGTGGAGTGAGCAATGATTGCGCTACGCACACATTTTTTTGTGATTTTTGGCTACATTATGTGGGAGGAAGTGACCATGTAACATGATCCCCCATAGATTAAAATACCCAAAGAAGTATAGGAAAGCTGTCAGCCAATGAAGGCATACTGCATTAAGTCTAGCACTGAACATGCAGCACAGAAATAATCCTTCCAGGGCCGTCTTTTCTTGGGCCCTCCTGAATTCACTTATCAACTATTTGTGGGTAGTACAGGCTCAAGGGGGCAGCTGCTTTGGGCCCCACAACAAAGACTGGGCCCGGGGCAGCTGCCCCTTTTGCCCTGTGCTAAAGATGGCTCTGAATCCTTCACTGCCCAATCAGAGGCTGCAGTTGGGGAGGTGACACCATGTTCTTTAGCTGTATGAGACAAAAGTAATGTCGCATTCCTGGTAATGTGGATCATAAAACTAGCTAGGGAGAATTTGAAGCATTTTTCCCCATGTTAAGCAGTTCCCATACATGTATTGAACTGTGTATTTTGCAATTTGCCTGGAGTTCAGCTTTAATGTAAAAGGGCCAAATGTAGTGGAGTGTGAGCAGCAAACCGAGTTAACGAAGAACAAAAATAGCGATTGGTTAATAAAAAACGGCCGGTGGCATGTCCCCTGGCTGCGAATGGCTGGCCGGGCCCATCAACGATCGTGTTTTGTCTGCGTGTCACCTGAAGAGCTTCTGCAAAAGCTGCTCTGTGGGACCCGGCGACATGAAGCTGGCAAGCTGTCGGGCCCGGTCAATCTGCCCCGGCCGGCTCTTCCATAACGCTGCCAGGCAGCCCCAGAGGGTGCCCGCTCCTCCGCCGAATCATGGGAGGCCTGAGCTTTGATGCAGAACAAACAGTAGCCTGCAGCCTCTCCGCCTGAATGTATGCACACAGAAAGCCTCATTAGAGGCACCGAGGGCTCCGAAATGTCAGAGCCACTTAGCACAAGACAAGACGTTTTAACCCATTTTCTGCCAGAGCGCCGCCGAGGACGCAGAGCAGCCGGAGAATGATCACTCCGCAGGACAGCAGCGGCTGCACGGCGACTTCCTGCTAATTAAAAATGAGCTATGCACACAGCCTGGAAATGTTTACTCATTAAACGAGTCTCCCAACGCGGGCCATGCGAGCAAGAAAAAAAAAAAAAAAACGCCAGCCGGGATGGCGAGAGGTCGCCGCCGGAGCAACGGGAAGGCTGTGCGTGGCGGTGACGTAACTGGATTTTATAGGGCCAGAAGCTAAGGTGGGCTTCCGCAGCCACAAAAAAGATCCTAAGTGAAGTACAATTGGCCAAAGCCATACAGCTGATTTATATTGTCATATATGTCAACATTCCTGTGCTCACCCTTCCTGCCAGCATGTTCACAGTGCTAGACTGAAAGCAGTATGCCTTCAATTACACCATTATCTTCACCCTCCACACCAGGGGCCTCCAAACTCAGCCTGCCGTCCAAATCCAGCCTGCTGCAAGAAGCTGTTTGCCCTCTGATGCAAGAGGGGACTTTGATGGTGGTTAATATAAAGGGTCATGATAAAAAAAAAAAAAATCGTAGATCGCCGCCATTACTAATAAAAAAAAATAATAAAAATGCCATAAATCTATCCCCCATTTTGTAGAGGCTATAACTTTTGCGCAAACCAATCAATATACACTTATTGTGATTTTTTTTAACCAAAAATATGTAGAAGAATACATATCGGCCTAAACGGAAAAAGAAATTTGTTTTTTTATACATTTTTTGGGGATATTTATTATAGCAAAAAGTAAAAAATATTGCTTTTTTTCCAAAATTGTCGCTTTTTTTTTTTGTTTATAGCGCAAAAAATAAAAACCGCAGAGGTGATCAAATACTACCAAAACAAAGCTCTATTTGTGGGGAAAAAAAGAACGTCAATTTTGTTTGGGTACAACATCGCACGGCCGTGCAACTGTCAGTTAAATCGACGCAGTGCCGAATCGCAAAAAGTGCTTTGGTCAGGGAGGGGGGGGGGGGTCGAACCTTCCGGGGCTGAAGTGGTTAAGCACGTATTTTGCCGCAATTGTCATGCATTTCGTCATGCGACAATCGCAGCAAAACCGCATCACATTTAGGGTGCCAAATGTGCGTCGTGCATTACAATACGCTTTGAAATCGGGAATCCTGTCCCACCCCCCCCCCCCCCCAACTGTGCAGGGGGCCTAAAGCCAAAAAAGATAAAAAAAATAAAATTGTGGCAACACTAGCAACAATATTTGCTTGATGATTAGTCCATTTATTCACATCACATCGGACTTAAAAGAGGAGGAACTCGGTAAGAAGTGGAACGGAGAGAGTTTCACGTACGCGACGGTCGTACGGGGCTGAGAGGAGAATTGCAGTTTACCGCGGCGGTGCGGCGTGGAATGGCGCTACGCCTCTTCTGCCGCTTTCTTCTTCATGCCGTTTCATCCGAGCTCTTCCCCTCGGGCGTTTCTGCGGGGTGCCTCTTTGTTTAGTCTGCATTACCAGTTTGTTCTGCTTACAGCAGCAGCACAAGATAAATTATCAGTAAATAATTCAAAAGCCATCCAGAGCACACTAAACCGGCAAGATTATCCCCGTCCTCCAACCTCAAAAATCACGCCGGATTTCCGAGGAGCGTTATGGATTACACCCACAGTGACCTCAGATGTCCTCCTATTGTAAGTCCCAGAGCAGGGACCATGACAGCCATTAATGACATCCTACACTTAAAGTTAAGAGGCAAACTCCAGTCAAAACCGAAAATGAAGCCTTACTTGGAAAATTGGAGCACAATGCAGCTTCACAAGCAGGGGGGGTCCCAGATTACCTACTAAAAGACAATGGGGTTCACCCCATTAAGGTTCACCAGTCCACCCCAATGTCTTTAGTCAGTTATCCGGGGACCCCCCTGCTTGTGACGCTGCATTGTGAATGCGGAAATACTGCATTATGGCCACTAGATGGCGCTGACTGCTCTAGGAGAAACGTATGTTCCTCAGCTCCACCTAGTGGTCACAATGTGGTATTTTCACCATTCACACATTCAATCTGTAGAGATTTATAGTCAGAGAACATTCTATTTTTCCCCTTTCGCACAGGGAAATGTTTGTGCAGCTATGCAATTTCCTTTTTAAAAAAAAATACACTCCATAGTAATAGGGGGACACGCCTAAATGATCCAATCAGGCAGGCCCTTGCACTACATAGTTGTTGGTAGATCTAAAAGAGGTTGTGCACTTATATAGTAAACATGGGTGGAGAGCTTTAGTATGAAGGATTGATCTGCCTTAAAAGCTTAAAATGTGATACTGGGAGCAGGTGGAGAAGAAGTTACACAGATTCATAAAGTGCCAGCGACCCTGTGAGGTCCTCTATGGATTCTGGCTCCAGGAGGTTATAGAGATCATAGACTGAGGCATGCTGAGTAAACTTATGATTTTAACACAGTTGCAGTGTTTGCTGGATAGTATTAGTAACTCACTGATTGGAGCACTATTTTATTCATTGAAACCAGTGAAGGACACTGTTCCTCCCAATGACACCAACAATGGGGTCCAATGACACCAATGATGGGGCACAATTCCTCCCAATGACACCAACAATGGGGTACAATTCCTCCCAATGTTGGGGCACAATTCCTCAAAAACTATGGGGCGCACAATTCCTCCCAAATGATGGGGCACAATTCCTCCCAAATGACGGGGCACAATTCCTCCCAAATGACACCAGTGATGGGGCACTATTCCTCCCAATGACACCAGTGACCGGGCACTATTCCTCTCAATGATGGGGCACTATTCCTCCCAATGACAGCAGTGATGGGGCACTATCCCTCCCAATGACACCAGTGATGGGGCACTATTCCTCCCAATGACGGGGCACTATTTCTCCCAATGACAGGGCACTATGTTGTCCAATTACAGGGCACTATGTCTCCCAATGGCACCAACAATGGGGCACAATTCCTCCTATTGACACCAATGATAGGGATTGGTTACTCCCACTGACGCTGGGACATTTTGTACTCACAGTCCAGCCCCCCCCCCAAAAGTCTGAAGGACAGTAAACTGTCCCTTTTATTAAAAAGTTTGGAGAACCCTGCTCTACGACATTGAGGTACAGAGGGAGGTCCTCTTGTAGTGGAAAATAATGATGTTCATTAAGCCCTAATGAACAGTTGTCCCACCAGGATAAAATGGGCAATAGCTACAAAAAGTCACATTACACCAAAAAGGAAAAGTGTGATGTCTCCTTAGTACTAGCATGGAACAGTGTTAGTCCTTCTAAAGCTACCATCTCCAACTAGGGTTCCTTGAACCGATTGACCTCCCATTGGATGGCACCCGCATAGTTTCATAGATGACACTTGGGAGAGCCAGCAGCATGACACCAATGTTCTTTTTTAGCTGTCTTTAAGGAATTAATTCTACCTAATGACCACCAGTGTAAAGGTGTACATTCTTCCCACTGACCACCAATGTAAGGTTTATTTTCCGCACTGACCACCAATCTAAAGCTTCCATTCTTCCTACTAACCACCAATGTAAGGATTTCATTGTTCATAATGACCACCAATGTAAAGGGTCCATTCTTCCTACTGGCCACCAATGTAAGGGTTCTAATCTCCCTACTGGCCACCAATGTAAGGGTTCTATTCTACCCACTGGCCACCATTGTAAGGGTTTCATTCTCCCTACTAGCCACAAATGTAAAGGGTTCCATTCTGGCCACCAGTGTAAGGGTTCCATTCTACCCACCAGTGTAAGGATTTTATTCTTCCTACTGAGCACCAATGTTAGAGTTCCATTCTTCCTACTGGCCACCATTGTAAGGCTTCCATTCTTCCTACTGGCCACCAATCTAAAAGGTTCCGTTCTGCCCACTGGCCACCAGTGTAAGGGTTCCATTCTTCCCACTGGCCACCAATGTAAATGCCTTTTTTCCCCTTCAACCCCCAATTAATTGGTTTTAGTAAGGGTTCTCAGAGACCTGAACATTATTTTAGGGGTTCCTGTGAGGCAAAAGGGTTGGGAAATGTTGTTCTAAAATATTTTTATTGTCAAATACGTAAAATACATTTTTGTGAATTTTAGAGGCTGTTGTGGTTCGGGCCCCATACATGTTCATATTGCCCTGTACATGTATGGCTACATCATGCAGTTATTTTTAGTTCTGCTTCTGTTTCAGATCTTCTTAGGCAGCGGCTAATCAGCTGTATATCCCTGGCAACACAACCCAAGGAAAGTCCTTAAAACAAAGGAGGTCCCACTACAACACTTGCATCAACATTGGAGGTTTCATCAGGTTCCGCACCCATTTGCTGACAATGTGAAGAAACAAGTTTTATTAAAATGATCAAAATATTTGTAAACTTCTCTGGAATACATTGTAGCAATGTCAGTAGGCAACATTTCAATAAGAGAATATATGAGCAGCAAGACAGAATCAGCAACCCAGAGGAAGCATTAACCTATTGCTGCCCGATTAACACGGTCTTCTTATGGCGGAAAAAGGGTGGCTTTAGCGGCCACACACCGCACACATGCGTCACTGGGCGGCTGTAGTTTCTGCATACCCCTAACACAGAGACCTAGTGGGGGTGGAGCTTAAAGTCAACTCTTAGCCTCCCACTAAGCAGTGGCTCCCAACCATCCGACCACTGTGACAGCCAATCGCATTGGTCACCTGATCGCCGATCCTTTCCGCCCCCTTTTAAAGAGATGCCAAGGTGGTCAGGGAGGAGTTAAACCCAAGAACAAAAAAAAAAAAAAAAAGCTAATATGGTGCAGCTTACCAGTCCTTAGTTGTGGTGACTGCATTTTCTTTTTTTTTCAGGCTGAGCACATTTTCTGCAAGTACAGAAAAATAACTATTGATCCTGCCAGAAAGTCAACATCCTTTTATCTTCCTATGCACTGAACTGATGTTATCAGCTTTCCAAGCTATCCACTGTGAACTACAAAGCACAGCCACAACCCCCCCCCCCCTCCAAAGATAAGGATGTGTAGTCCAAATCAGGGGTGCAGCCTATGGTGACAACGCTGCTCCTCCATAGATACTGTAGGGAGCGTTGCCACCCTAGGGCAGGAAGTGTCAGGATCATAAGGTAAAATGATTTTTTTTTTTTAAATAGTGACCACATATGAGGACTGTTAGGCTGTATATATATATTCCTTTTTTATTTTTGGGTTTGGATGCTCTTTAACCACTTACCAACCGCCCCACGCAGATATACTGTGGCAGGGCAGATGCGCCGTGCCAGATCACGTACCTAGTACGTGATCTGACACTTCCCGAAATGTGAACACCGCAGGAGACCTGCTCCCACTGTGATTAGACACAGCAGGAGCCAATCAGCGGGTCCGGCGGATGCGAAGTCCACTGACACTCGCCGATCGTTCGGAAGGAAGGCAGAACGGCGGTCTGCCTATGTAAACAAGGCAGACCGCCGTTTTGTGGGAGGGGAAATGTACTGAACCTGTGTTCCTGCAAAGCAGGAACACGGATCTTTACATTCCCCTTAGTAAGCACTCCTAGAGAACACATTTAACCCTTTGATCGCCCCTGATGTTAACCCCTTCCCTGCCAGTGTCATTAGTACAGCGACAGTGCATATTTTTAGCACTGATCACTGTATTAGTGTCACTGGTCCCCAAAAAGTGTCAAAAGTGTCAGATTTGTCAGCCGCAATATTGCAGTCCCGTTATAAGTCACCGATCGCCACCATTACTAGTAAAAAAATAAATAAAAAAAATATATACCATAGTTTGTAGATGCTGTAACCAATCAATATACGCTTATTGGGATTTTTTTTTTACCAAAAATAGGTAGCAGAATACATATTGGTCTAAATTGATGAAGAAGTTAGATTTTTTACATTTATTTATTGGATATGTCTTATAGCAGAAAGTAAAAAATATTGTTTTTCTTTTTTTTTTTTCAAAATGGTCATTTTTTTTTCAGTTTATAGCGCAAAAAAAAAAATAAAACACAGAGGTGATCAAATACCACCAAAAAAAAAAAAAGCTCTATTTGTGGGAAAGAACGACGTCAATTTTATTTGGGTACAGCGTGGCACGACCGCCTAAACCTTCAAACCTTCCGGAGCTGAAGTGGTTAAGAAGGATTTGCTTTTTCAATGAAAGTGAAAGTTTGATACATTTTTTTCCCTCTTTTGTTAATCAAGTAAATACAAAGTTGCCATATTCCTCTTTCCTTCTAATGTGCAGAGCTGCAGTCACATTACAAATGACCCCCGTGTGCTCTGCGTGCGTTGTATAGACCCGTCCGCGCTCATTAAATCCACCAAGGCGTTCCAACACAGGAGCAGCAGGCAAAACATCTGCCGAGCATTGTTTGATCACTCCAACCTTGATGGCTGCGCAGAGCGATGTGTCAAACGATTGGCACGTTTTATTAAACGCTACTTTGTGTTAAGCGTGCGATGAGACAGCGATACAGGCGACCATGGAGACTAAGGGGTGACAAGTGCGCTTCATCTAATCTTCAATGACGCCCAGACCACCGCCGTGAATTGGCACCATCCAAAAATGGCCCTTTTTTCAAATCCAACCCACATTAAGGTGGAAGTCTGATACCAGAAAAAGATTTGTTCACCAAAATCTCATATCAGATGTACACATGTGCACCAATGCAGAACAACAAGTGGCCACTGGCTGAAAGTTTCCACGCTAGCTCTCACTCTACAGCTATAGTACACTATGGTTGTGTGATGGTCATTTGCTGATTGGGTCCCTGTCTGTTCCATACCATTTATAAATTATGAAAGATCTTTACACCGGTGCAGGAGGACACTAACCCTACATTCACTCCTATGCGTTTTTTAGTGCATTTTGCAGCTTGCAGAAACGCACTACAGTCCATTTGAGATGGTTTCCTATGGTACTACGCTGTTTCCCCGAAAATAAGACCTAGCGTGATTGTCGGTGATGGCTGCAATATAAGCCCTACCCCCCAAATAAGCCCTACCCTGTTTCCCCCGAAAATAAGCCCTACCCTGAAAATAAGACCTACAAGGACTTTAACTAGGGCTTATTTGGGGGGGTAGGGATTATATTGCAGCCATCACCGACAATCACGCTAGGTCTTATTTTCGGGGAAACAGGGTAGTTCACATCTGTCCGTTTTCCGGTCGGTGCGTTTTTGGAAATGGTCGGGGACTTTTTTCCCGTGATTTGCGGCCAATAGACTTCAATGGAGCTGCACCAGGAACGCAAGTGGTGCATTTTTGATGCAATTTTTATGTGTTTTGCCGATCTTATTTTACCACTGTATATAGCAGGGTGCCAGGAAGCCGACCGCCACGTCCTTAGCAATTGATGAGTCATCAGCTGTCAGCGGGGTTCCCCGCTGAAAGCTGAATGTAAAAAAAAAAAAGAAGAAAAAAAAAAAAGTTGTGGGGTTCCCCCCAGGTCCATACCAGGCCCTTCGCTATGGAGACAGCTCAAGGAAGAGAAGGCAAGAAGGAGAAGACACAGCAGAAAGAGACAGCTCGAGGAGGAGACAGTGGGAAGAGACACCTCGAGGAGGAGACAGCGGGAAGAGACACCTCGAGGAGGAGACAGCGGGAAGAGACACCTCGAGGAGGAGACAGCGGGAAGAGACACCTCGAGGAGGAGACAGCGGGAAGAGACACCTCGAGGAGGAGACAGAGCTATTAATAAAAGGAATTGTCATAAACCGGCTCTTATGTTTTTATTACATTTCACTGCTTTTTTGGTGAATGGGTAGGGATGTACCCAATACCCATTCACACAGGGGGGAGGTGGGATCTGGGAGCCCCCTTCTTAAAGGGGGGCTTCCAGACTCTGATAAGCCCCCCACATGCAGACCCCGACAACCCCAGCTAGGGTTGTCGGGAAGAGGCCCTTGTCCTCATCAACATGGGGGTAAGGTGCTTTGGGGTGGGGGGTTGCAGAGACCCCCCCACCCCAAAAGGCGCTCACTCATCCCCTCCCTTTTCTGACCTGCCGGGCAGTATGCTCGGATAAGGGTCTGGTATGGATTTGGGGGGGGGCACACCATTTTTTTTTCAATTTTGCTGTGGGGGGGGTGGGGGGGGGGGGAGTCCCCTCCGAATCCTTACTAGTCCTGAAAGCCCTAGTATGGACCTGGGTGGAACCCCACATCGTTTTTTTGGGGGGGGGAATTTTTTTATTTATTTAGCTTTCAGCGGGGAACCCTGCTGACAGCTGATGACTCATCGGTTGCTAAGGACGCAGTGGCCAGCTTCCCGGCCCCCTCCTTAGCAACCAGCAATATACAGTGTGTTTTACAGTGCGTTTAAAGAAATAAAAACGAAAAATGCATGAAAACTGCATGCAAAAACGCATAAAAAATGCTGGTTTAAAAGTGCAAAATGCACTGAAAAATATGCCTGAAAAACGCATCAAGCACAGCCGCATAGATGTGAACCTAGATTTAGATTTACTAAAGCACTCAGAATATGGTGCATGGCAGCCAATCAGCTTCTAACTTCACCTTGTTCAATTAAGCTTTGATAATAAAACCTAGAAGCTGGTTGGTTTTTATGCAGAGTTTGCACTCTGCAGCTTTAGTAAATTCCAACCTTTCCATCAGGTCGGGACCAGTAAACTATCTGTTACTAAAGGCTCACCTCCACCGCAAACTGTTATTTCACTTACTGATAGCTTCTGAAGAGATAAATTGTCTGCTTCGCAAAAAAATTATCTGTTCAAAATAATTATCTACTAAATAAAAAAACATTAAAGCTATTTTTTTTGTATTTTGTAGATAATTATTGTTATTATATATATTTTTTATTATGTTGTATATACGTTTTCAACAGAAAAAGTGACTGCTTGGGAAAAGAAATTATCTGTTAAAAATAATTATCTGCAAAATAATTATTTTTATTATTTTTTGATTATTTTGCAGATAGCTATTTTTAACAGATACTGACATTTCTTTTGTAGATGATTATTTTTATGTTTTTTTTATTATTTTGTAGATAAATCTACATATAAAATAATTTAAAAAAATGATCTTCAAAATTAAATTTACAAAATCTATAAAATTACATCATAATAGATTAGACTACAAAAAGGAGGCATATGATGGCAGCATTAGCACTGCAGATTTTTTTTGCTGTGGCGTACAGACTATAAGGGTTAATGGAAGAAATGCAACAACAGTTCAGGATCATCATTCAAGTGATTATTTTGTTTTTAGGGTTACATTACAGTTAGGTTTATGGTTAGAGGTTAGAGGGTACTGTGAGAGCCTATTTAGATTGCTGCAGTGCGGTAATGAACATTATGTTGTGCGCTAATTTAAGGCAGCCTATTGAAATTAATGGCCTGCCAATGTACCTCAGCATGCCGAAAACTGGATGGACCCAATGTAAGAATT
Source organism: Lithobates septentrionalis (assembly GCA_037952835.1). NCBI lineage: Eukaryota > Metazoa > Chordata > Amphibia > Anura > Ranidae > Lithobates > Lithobates septentrionalis. Next base: position 186,329 of record JBBDGP010002623.1, on the reverse strand, counting down.
TCATTCTTCCTACTGGCCACCCAATGCAAGGGTTCCATTCTGTTCATTGGCCACCCAATGTAAGGATTCCTTTTTGTTCACTGGCCCCCCAATGTAAGGGCTCCATTCTTCCCACTGGCCACCCAATGTAAGGGCCCCATTCTTCCCCCTGGCCATCCGAAGTAAAGATTCCTTTTTGTTCACTGGCCACCCAATGTAAGGACTCCATTCTTCCCACTGGCCATCCAATGTAAGGGCCCCATTCTTCCCAATGGCTACCCAATGTAAGGGTTCCATTCTTCCCCCTGGCCACCCAATGCAAGGGTTACATTCTTCCCACTGGCCACCCAATGTAAGGGTTCTGTTCTTCCCACTTGCTACCCAATGTAAGAGTTTCCGTTCTTCCCACTGGCCACCCAATGTAAGAGTTCCGTTCTTCCCCCTGGCCACCCAATGTAAGGGTTCTGTTCTTCTCCCTGGCCACCCAATGTAAGGGTTCTGTTCTTCTCCCTGGCCACCTAATGTAAGGGCTCCATTCTTACATTGGGTGTCCAGCAGGAAGATTTCAATTTTTCCCACTGGGCACCCAATGTAAGAAAGCCGTTCTTCTCACTGGCCACCAATGTAAGGGTCACATTCTTCCCAATAGCCACCAATCTAAATGCATATTACCCATTGGCCCCCCAGTGAATTGTTTTTAGTAGGGTTTCTCTGAGTCCTAAACATTATTTTAAGGGTTCCTCTGTAAAAGAGACATTCTTCCTACTGATCACCATTGTAAGTGGCACATTCTTCACAATGACTACCAATGGGAATTTTTGCCATTGCCCCCAGGTATATTGGTTTTAGTAAGGGTTCCCCTAGAGCTGAAAAACATTTTAGGGGTACCTCTGGGGTAAAAAGGTTGAGAAAGGCTAGTATACAATTATCTTCTGTATCATTACACACACTAAATATTAATTGTGATCCCCTGGTGAGAGCAAGGGTCACAGCTGAGGCCCCCTATACCTCATTAATTAAAAAATACTGCTCTATGGGAACCATAATAGGTTGGAGAGTCTTATTTCTCAATTATGGTTGAAGCCAACACTCTGCAGACCCCATTCCACACCTACTCATACTGTTACAAACTTCCAGAACCAGGCTTCAGCTGGTGGATCTAGTGTACAATAATACCGAGCGCCAAGGAAGTGCCTTCATGGACTACAAAACCAGAGCCGCTGTAATTTCTGTAGAGGTATTAGCTACCCAGCCACTGGGATTTGTCCGGCTCAGCAGGTAACATATAGAAGAGAAGCTGAAAAGGTTTTACAGCAATCCTCATTTATAATCGGCTGACATCTATCCACA
>JBBDGP010002623.1:167500-180000 GCA_037952835.1 Lithobates septentrionalis | reverse complement strand
GATCCGACTTGTAAGCCCTCAAGTCGCCCCAAGTCGCCCCAGAAAGAGATTCACATTACAGTGAATGGGAGCGTCTTAATAGACACTACTGAAGTCGCTCCGACTTCAGAGTGTACTCCCTGTACTACTTGGATCCGACTTGGTAGGCGACCTGTACCATAGAAATCAATGGAAGTCGCCTCCAAGTCGGATCTCTCTCTACAGTCAAGCGACTTTGCAGGGAAAAAATTTAGTTTGCCCAGGCAAACTCCTCCCTCCCAGAGAGCTGATTATCCTGTGATTGGCCACAGCCAAAGTCGCCTGTCCTGGAGGCGACTTGAAGTTGCGTTGTAATTTGCTAAAGTCGCGCTGAAGTCGCGTTGAAGTCGCCGTACAAAGTCGCGCTGAAATCGTGTTGCCCCTGTGTGAACCGAGCCTAAGGCTCCGTTCACACTAGTGCGATTTCAGATGCCACACATGACAATGGAAATCGCGTTGTTTTTGATGGATCACCTCCTGTACTACTTTGGTGCTATTACAGCGCAATTTTGGCCCCATAAAATATGTAAACCATATCCAAGTTGCACTACATTACCGCACTGAATGTCGGAATAAAGTCTGATCGCAGCAGTGTGAACCTAGTCTAAGAAAATGGCAGCGACACTTTGTGCAACTGTATTTCCACCTTTCTTCAGTTGAGACCACCAGATATGAATGTTAGAGTCTGGGCTCTCTAGGGGGCAACAGAGAGCGCTTCTGAAAATCATAACCAAACAATACGGTCAACTTGTTTCCAACTTTTTTGGGGAAATTTCTGCGCAGCCGATATGTGTTTCATTTTAGATTATTCAAAATGCCTTGACAGCCACCAGATATGTTTTGGTAGATCTAAAGAACTCACCCCCTATCCATTATATTATGCTTTACTGTGCTAATTATGATCTATAAGTTATACCCCCACCATCCACATCTCCTCAATTGCTTTGGTCCTGCCAACATTTTTTTATTTACATTTGAGAGAGAGAGAAAAGTCAAAAAAGAGAGAGGGGGACTGGGGGGGAGAAGGAGAGAGGGGGGAGAAGGAGAGAGGGGGGAGAAGGAAAGAAAGAAAGAAAGAAAGAAAGAAAGAAAGAAAGAAAGAAAGAAAGAAAGAAAGAAAGAAAGAAAGAAAGAAAGAAAGAAAGAAAGAAAGAGGGGAAAGAGAGAGGGGAAAGAAAGAAAGAAAGAAAGAAAGAAAGGAGAGAGGGGAAAGAAAGAAAGAAAGAAAGAAAGAAAGGAGAGAGGGGAAAGAAAGAAAGAAAGAAAGAAAGAAAGAAAGAAAGGAGAGAGGAGAAAGAAAGGAGAGAGGGGAAAGAAAGAAAGAAAGAAAGAAAGAAAGAAAGAAAGAAAGAAAGAAAGAAAGAAAGAAAGAAAGAAAGAAAGAAAGAAAGAAAGAAAGAAAGAAAGAAAGAAAGAAAGAAAGAAAGAAAGAAAGAAAGAAAGAAAGAAAGAAAGAAGGAGAGAGGGGAAAGAAAGAAAGAAAGAAAGAAAGAAAGAAAGAAAGAAAGAAAGAAAGAAAGAAAGAAGAAAAAAGGAAAAAGAAAGGAAAGTTGAAGGACAGCAAAAGAGAGAAAAGAAAAAAAAAGAGAAAAGGCAGATTGGGGGTAGTAGAGAAAGATGGAAGAAGACAGAGAATGAAGAGACACAGAAGTGGACAGTAAAAGACAGAAAAAAAAAAGATAGGAAAATAGAGAGGAGAGATGTAGAGAGGTAAGGAGAGGAGGGTGGTAGAACACAGAGTGATGGAGAGGAGTGCAGGGTGTCTGCAGAGTATGTGGATTCCACACAAAGGCTGCACAGTTGTCACAGATAGAGGTCAGTAATGCACTGAATATGAATCAGACGAGTACAGGCTGCTCAGTCAGGAGGATTTTTTTCCAGCAAATACCTTCCACTGGGCTCCTAGATCCTGGGACAGGCCGGGCCCCCCAACCAGCCAAAAACAAGGCCCACTCTCTTACATACTTATTTTTATATCATTCCATGATCATCACTGCAGGAAAAGAGCATAATGAAGAGTCACAAAGGGGGGCCTGGAGAGGAGGGCTGTCACCCAGCCAATAGAACATCTATGGAGGCAAACACTCCTTCCCCACAATCATCTCTGCGGCCTTACAAAGAAGTAAATTTATATATAGGGGCTCTGCTAAAAAGTGACAGCTGGGAACCTATAGATTCTCTGCAGGAGGATAGCAGTCCTGTCATATTACACACCACACACATACATGTACATTCTGTAGATACACACATATTACACACACACACACACACACACACACTACATTCTATACACACGCACACACACATATATACTACATTCTATACACACGCACACACACATATATACTACATTCTATACACACGCACACACACACACACACTACATTCTATACACACGCACACACACATATATACTACATTCTATACACACGCACACACACACACACACTACATTCTATACACACGAGCACATACATACACACACATATACTACATTCTACACACACACACACACATATATACTGCATTCTATATATACACACACACAAACACACACACAAACATACTACATTCTAAACACATACACCCATACTACTTTCTTTACAGACACACACATACTAAATTACACACACATACTATATTCTAGACACACACACGCATTCTATAGATACACATATAGCACATTCTATAGATATGCACATGTACATACACCTTTTGGCTATACAGACACACATGTAGATTGAACTGTGTGGACCTGCATCTTTATGCAAACTAAGAAACTATGTAATCATGTATTATTCTATAGCTATGTGCAGATATACATTCTATAGATACACACACACTAGGCATACCGTATACATATAGATTCTATAAATACGCAAATGTTTGTACATTTGATTGATTATACTCACTCATGTGTAGGTTGAATCGGATAGACTTGCGTCTTTATTCAACCTTATCAACCATGTAACTATGTAACCTTATATGTACATTCTATAGATACACACACACTCATCCATTCTTTACATACACATCCTATACATATACAGTACAGTTTATAGATTATACAAACTTATGCGTAGGGTAAACTGGATGAGCCTGTTTCTTTATTCAACCTTACCAACCATGTATGTACATTCTATAGATAATACACACATATATACATTCTAAATATCCTATAGATATGCAAACGTACATCATATATTACATACACACCTATATATATATATATATATATATATATATATATATATATATATATATATATATATATATATATATATATATATATATATATATATATATATATATATATATATATATATTACACACATACACATACACATACATATACATACATACATACACATATATACATACACACACATATACACACACCTATAAACACACACACATACATATATACATATATATATATATATACATACACGCATACATTTAACATGCTTTAATCTGGACCGAATCTTGTCATTGGAGTGCCATTTCACCATTGATACCGGTGTTGCCGTGCCATTAATAATCCCCCATCCCCGGTAAAGCCCCGGTAAACCGCTCACACCTCTTTTTAAAGCTTTTCTTGATTGCATTTTGCCGCCTTAGTGACTAATTCTGCAGAGACGTCAAGCCCAGAGCACCTTTCATACCTCAAGCATTTTTACAAGAAGCAGTTGTTATTCTGCCGAGGATTTGCGCAAGTCTCCGGGTTGTCAGACTGGGGTTTGTGTAGAGCTCAGCTCCTCCGAGGGGGATTATTGATTACGTATTACCAGTCCCTGGAGAACAGGGGGACGGCCGTCACCTGTCTGCGGGTGTCAGATGCCTCCCTGGGGGCTGCTTCACACTTTCGCTTTTCAGAAGGCGCGTATTTCTTGTACGCGGGCTCCTGCGCAGGGGTAGGCAGACGCCTCTAGTTTCACACCTTTGCGGTTCCGGTTTTATTGCGTTTTTTGCACATGCATTGATGTGCTTTTTTAATGCGCTTTCATGTTGGCTGATAAACTATTTAGGATTTTTACCATGGACTGAAAACGCATAATAACTCGTATAAAATGCATTTTCATGCATTACTACTCCTTTAGGCCTCAAAATGTGTCAAGGTGGACAAAAAAAAATGGACCTGAGCTCCTTTTAAAACTGTGCTGCGTTGAAGCGCACAGATGTGAACAGGCTCTATCTACACTATTGCCTTTGATGACATATGCATTTTAGCGCATTTTGACGCACACGTTAAAATGCAAATGTGTGAATGGGCCCTGTACGGTTAACATGCAGTGCCATTTATCTCTATGGAATAAGTGTTTTTATCAAATAAAGCAAAAGATGCAGTTTGGAGGACTGAGATATGACCAGCGCCACTGACTATAGCACTGATATTACAATGCATTTGGTGTGCAGCTTCACATGCACTAAAATGAGAAGGGGCCTGACCTTCAGGGTTAAACAATCCTTTGAACTACTATTAAATCAGGCAGGCCCTTATACTTCATAGCTGATGGTAGAGTAAAGGTGATTGTACAATCAGATTGTATAGTGTATGGTCAGGCTTGGGGGCTCAGTCAGACATATGATTTGTAAATGTCTAGTAACAAAAATCAAGTTCCATTGTGACAAAAGTATCAATATTCCCTTATGTTGTAAAGAGCAGCGGAAACTGTTAGCACTATATAAATCCTGTATAATAATGAATAATAATACCAAATCTGTTGAGGAAAATTAGGTATAGGTCAGAAATAAAGCTGACCATACTAAGCAGTATTGCATGCCCCCAGAACTCAAAGTTATTTGCAGGCAGGCTGGTTGGTGTCATATCAACCCTGGGGAGCCCTGAGGGCAGCAGATGCCCCATACTAAGCTGTACCAGCTGACACTGGGCTCTGTGCAATATACTGCTGCTGTATATCCACAGGCTCACCATGCCCTGCGCTCCATAACCCATAATAACCTAATCTGTTCAATTTGTACCACTTAAACATAATGGCAGAATCGCCTTCACAGCCATCAGCCAACAAACATACTGACACTGCCTATAATAGCCCATATGCTCTCCTATTATAAGCCTGTTAACTGAAATTGGGACTTACTGCCTCCTCCAGATTATGGGCAGGCGGCTCCCAGCAACAAAATAGAAATGCTAAACTGGTGTCAGATCTGAGGGCGATGGCGGTACAGGCGCACTGATCGATGGCAGTTAACACAGCACACTGCAACTGGGACCACTGTGAGGGGGCAGCAGTGTGGGGTGTTGGTGCCCTGTATATGGGGTGTATAGGCACTGTGTATGTGGTATATGAGCACTGTACATGGGGTGTATATGGTATATGGATACTGCACATATGAAGTTTATGTGATATATGGCACAGCACATGGCTATATGTAGTATATAGGTACTGTACATGGGTGTATGTGGTATATGGGCACTGCACATGGCTATATCTGGGCACTGTACATGGGGTACATAGGCACAGAACATGGGGTGTATGTGGTATATGGGCATTGCACATGGCTATATCTGGGCACTGTACTGGGGTGTATGGGCACTGTACATGGCTATATGTAGTGTATATGTAGTATATAGATACTGTACATGGGTGTATGTGGTATATAGGCACTGCACATGGCTATATCTGGGCACTATGCATGGTATATCTGGGCACTACACATGGCTATATCTGGGCACTGTACATGGGTGTATATGGTATATGGGCACTGTACATGGGTGTATATGGTATATGGGCACTGTACATGGTGTATGAGGTATATGGGCACTGTACATGGTGTATGTGGTATATGGGCACTGTACATGGGGTGTATGTGGTATATGGGCACTGTACATGGGGTGTATGTGGTATATGTGGTATATGGGCACAGTTCATTGGTGTATGTGGTATATGGGCACAGTTCATTGGTGTATGTGGTATATCTGGGCACTACACATGGCTATATCTGGGCACTGTACATGGGTGTCTATGGTATATAGGCACTGTACATAGGGTGTATGAGGTATATGGGCACTGTACATGGAGTGTATGAGGTATATGGGCACTGTACATGGGGTGTATGAGGTATATGGGCACTGTACATGGGGTGTATGTGGTATATGGGCACTGTACATGGCGTGTATGTGGTATATGGGCACTGTACATGGGGTGTATGTGGTATATGGGCACAGCCACTTTACATGGTTGTATATGGGCACTGATCATGGGGTATATGAACATTGCACATAGGGGGTGTATGTGATATATGGACATTGTACATGGATGTATGTAATATATGGGTACAGTGCATGCAGTGTATGTCATATATGGGAGCTGCATTTGATATATAGGCATGACACATGGGGTATATTATATGTGGTATAAGGGCACTGTGCATGCAGTGTATGGACATTGTGCATGAATGAGTGCACTGTGCATAGGTTGTACAGTATATGTGTGCTATATGTATTGAGGGTGTTATATGTAGCAAGTAGATGCACTGAACAAGATGGTACATGCATTAGTTGTGTACACTGGGTATAAATGTATAGTATATGGGCACTGTGCATGGAATGCATGGAATGTATGTAAGTGCAGCCTGTATGGTGAGTAAATGTACTGCCCATTGGCGTTATGTATATGGAGTGTGTAGGTGCACTGTGCATGGGCATTCTATGAGAGCTTTCTGGCACCATGCAGTAGATCATACATACATCTGGAGGTATAGAGAGAGCAATAGAGCTCCTAGATCCCAGACACTTAGCATATACATTATACATTATATATGACAGTGCCTGCCAAACAGCTCCCAGGGCAGAGAAGGTGACAGTGTCAGTATGGTATGTGACTCTGGAAAGGAGTGGCACTGGGTCACAGTGGCCGATGACAGAGAGCAATACCTGGCATTTGTGATAACTAGCAGCACCCACTCAGGATGTCTCTGTGTTGTGACAGTGCCAAGTCTGTGTGCTGTCATTGCAAAGACTATGTAAGGGGGGGGGGGGGGGGTGATAACAGAGCAGTACAGAGTCCAGGTCCCTTGATACAATGTATCAATAAAGTCAAACACCATCCAAGGATACATTGTAACCAGTATTAGCCCAGGGCTGGGAAGACATTGCTGTTCTGGGCATGTTGAGTGGCAGCTCCTCTGCAATGGATCAGTGTAGATCAAAGAAAGGGGGGTGATAACAGAGCCCATAAATCTAAGGGGTGTAATCTGCCAAGAGTGGTCCCCCATCCAGTAATATTTATAGCCAGAGCTGCATGGAGGGTGTCTGAGCTTTGGGGTACACAGCTCAGGGGACACACATGCTATATAATGACTAAATGCCACCGTTCATTACATGCTATATAATGACTGCATATTAATTTTATACCTGATCCAGCCGGTTGAGTGACTGGCTCATTAACTCCATTAAAAAAAAACTGATAAATGTCAGTAATTTCCCAGAACTGGAAAATCTTCTGATGTGTCAGTGACAAGATAGGGATTGAGGGATTGAAGGGGTTAAGTGAACATGAGATGAGGGTGATTATTCCAAAGGGTATTAGATTCCTCCGAATTCTCTCTCCCCCCCCCCCCCCCCCTGTCGCCTAAGGGTTCTGAGACCTGTCCATAGATTAGCAAGGGACAGAGTATCCCCCACACACACACACATACACACTTTGGGGTGTCTGTGTCCCCTGGATAGCCCCCAGGCTCTCAAGGGTTAATCAGGAGCCAATATGTCAATCATATGAAGGACAATCTGTGCTCACTAGTCTGTGATCCCATCCAGGCTGAGGGGTCCCCTATACAGTCCTCTAGGTGTCACCTCTATAATATAATCCTATCTGATCGCTGACATTGATCATTAACCCTGTATACATGTACAGGACCCATGGCTCTATCTGTGGGTGAAGTCACCACCTATAGTCCATTTTATGCCCCATCACTATATGATGGCAGATCCTTCTATACAGGGGTATGTCACCTATATAGTCAAATACACACATTGCCTGTATGTAGTTTCATCTATAGCTGATCATGCTGGGGTGATACCAGAGCAGTACTGAGGTCCCACGACACAATGTATCAATGAAGTCAAACAACATTCAAGGATACATTGTAACATCTGCCCAGGGCTTGATGGGCATTGCTGTATTGCCCCACTTCTTTTAACTATCTTTAGCCCAAATTCAACCTAGTCACCTACAGTCTATCTTACCCTATAGGTCCCCTATACTGCCATGTATGCCATGTACCTACAGCATATCTCACCCTATTAACCTGTATACTAGCATAGATACCCACCCTATAGATCCTCTACTGACACTGATTACCTACAGTATATTTCACCGTATATCCTCAATATTGTCTGACTTCCTATATCTCATCCTATATATCCCATATGCTGACACTGATCACCTACAGTACATCTCATTCTACGATCCCCTATACTATAGATACTGACATTGATCACCTACAGTATATCCCACCCCATAGATCACATATGCCGATTCTGATCCCCTATATTTCATCCCCTATACTGACATTGATCACCCACAGTATATCTCTCTCTATAAAGCACATATACTGACATTGATCACCCACAATATCTCACCCTACAGATCAGATGTACTGACATTGATCACCCATGGTATATCTCACCCTACAGTTTCTCTTTACAGACTCGGAATAACTACAGTCTCATTCCATAGAGCTCTTATATGACATGGATCACCTATAGTATCTCACCCTATAAATCAAATATGCTGACATTGATCACCCACAATCCCATGCACCCTGTAGATCCCCGATACTGGCATTGATCATCCACAGTATTTCTGACCCTACAGTTTCCCTATACTGACTCTGATCACCTACAGTATATCTCGCCCTCGCCCTATAAATCTCTTATATTGACACTGATCGCCTACAATATATCTCACCCTATAGATCTATTATAACGACATTGATCACCTACAATATATCTCACTCTATAGATTGACAGTGATCACTGATTGCATTTCTCACCCTATAGATCTCTTATAATGAGATTGATCACCTACAATATATCTTACCCTAGTGATCTCTTATAATGAGATTGAACACCTACAATATATCTTACCCTATAGATCCTTTGTACTATATGTCACCTATATAATCTTCTCTGGTCCTGATAGACTAGAGATCTGATACCCCCCTATAGAACATACACCCCTCCCCCCCCCCCAAAAAAAGTATATATATATATATATACTAAAGTAACAGGGGTCGCCTGGGATTTAGACACCAGCCAGGAGCATTGATTAAAATCAGATCTCAGGGGTAGATCATCTATAGGTCGAATACCCCCATTGCTAGGGATCACTCCTAGATCGGGTCCCCCCAGTAAAATCTGATCCCCCATAAGTCAGATCCCTCCAGTCCCTGATCCCAGTCCCCGATCCCAGTATCTGATCCCAGTATCTGATCCCAGTCCCCGATCCCAGTACCTGATGTGGTGTGGCTCCTCTTCCCGATCTCAGCATAATCCACATACAGATCCCTTCTCCTCCGACCATCCACACAAATCCCGAGAAATCCAGAGAAACTTTATTCGGTGGATCCCGTGTGCCCCCAGATCCAGATCCCGGGATCCTGTTCCCCCCGGGGGATCTCAGCACACACCGGCATCTCCCAGGCTCAGCTCCCAACAATCACATCGCAGCAATTCCACACCGATCCCAAACTCCAGATCCCGGATTCCTGCAGAGCCGACCAGCAGCGGATCCCCCCCCACCCCCCAAAATTTCCGAAGAGCTGATCTCCCTGGGCAGCGGATCCCTTTAAGGCGGACACCCCCCTGCGGGGTCCTGGATCCCTTCAAGTATGACTCCCCGGGGGTAACGGATCCCTTCAAGGCTGACTCTCCTCCGGGGGTACCGGGTATCTTGTAGGCGGACTCCCCCGGCTCCCCTGCGATCAGCGGCGGACAGTGCGGGCTCACCGAGCAGCCGGTGTGTGTGAGAGCTCCGCTCCGTGTGATCGCAGCTCAGCCCTGCCCGGTCCAACCTCCCAATCCCAGCCAGGCTCAGCACTGCAGACATTAAAAGATTAGGGGCGGGGACATGCAAATCAGCACATGGAATGTGTCACTGCACTTGTCTCTGTGGCCCCTGAGATGTGTCTGAGCCCAGCAAATCCGGCCCCTGCCCCTCCCCCTTCTCCTCCTCCTGGGAAGCCATACACCTCCATCCTAAAACATGTCCACCTACCTCCATCCTAAAACTTGTCCATCTACCTCCATCCTAAAACTTGTCCATCTACCTCCATCCTAAAACTTGTCCATCTACCTCCATCCTGACCCCCTACCTCCATCCTAAAACATGTCCACCTACCTCCAACCTAAAACATGTCCACCTACCTCCACCCTGACCCCCTACCTTATTCCTAAAAAATGTCCACCTACCTCCATCCTAAAACATGTCCACCTACCTCCATCCTGACCCCCTACCTCCATCCTAAAACATGTCCACCTACCTCCATCCTAATACATATCCACCTACCTCCATCCTAAAACATGTCCAGCTACCTCCATCCTGACCCCCTACCTCCATCCTAAAACATGTCCACCTACCTCCATCCTAATACATATCCACCTACCTCCATCCTAAAACATGTCCAGCTACCTCCATCCTGACCCCCTACCTCCATCCTAAAACATGTCCACCTACCTCCATCCTAATACATATCCACCTACCTCCATCCTAAAACATGTCCACCTACCTCCATCCTGACCCCCTACCTCCATCCTAAAACATGTCCACCTACCTCCATCCTAATACATATCCACCTACCTCCATCCTAAAACATGTCCAGCTACCTCCATCCTGACCCCCTACCTCCATCCTAAAACATGTCCACCTACCTCCATCCTAATACATATCCACCTACCTCCATCCTAAAACATGTCCACCTACCTCCATCCTGACCCCCTACCTCCATCCTAAAACATGTCCACCTACCTCCATCCCAAAACATGTTCACCTACCTCCATCCTCCAACCTCCAACCTGACCACCTAACTCTATCCTAAAACATGTCCACCTACCTCCATCCTAAAACATGTCCACCTACCTCCATCCTAAAACTTGTCCATCTACCTCCATCCTAAAACTTGTCCATCTACCTCCATCCTGACCCCCTACCTCCATCCTAAAACATGTCCACCTACCTCCAACCTAAAACATGTCCACCTACCTCCACCCTGACCCCCTACCTTATTCCTAAAACATGTCCACCTACCTCCATCCTAAAACATGTCCACCTACCTCCATCCTGACCCCCTACCTCCATCCTAAAACATGTCCACCTACCTCCATCCTAATACATATCCACCTACCTCCATCCTAAAACATGTCCACCTACCTCCATCCTGACCCCCTACCTCCATCCTAAAACATGTCCACCTACCTCCATCCTAAAACATGTTCACCTACCTCCATCCTCCAACCTGACCACCTAACTCTATTCTAAAACATGTCCACCTACCTCCATCCTAAAACATGTCCACCTACCTCCACCCTCCAACCTGACCCCCTACCTCCATCCTAAAACATGTCCACCTACCTCCATCCTCCAACCTGTCCACCTATCTCTATCCTCCAACCTGTCCTCCTACCTCCATTCTCCAACCTGACCACCTACTTTCAACCTGACAACATATCTCCATCCTACAACCTGTCCACCTGTCTCCAACCTGACAATTTACCTATATACTCCAACCTGTCCACAGACCTCCATCCTAATATCTGTCAACCTACCTCCAGCCTGACAACCTATCTCCATCCTCCAACCTACCTCTATCCTCCAACCTGTCCACCTACCTCCAACCTGTCCACCTATCTCCATCCTTCAACCTGTCCATCTACCTCCAACCTGACCACTTACCTCCATCCTCCTCCCCATCCACTGACCAACACCCTCCAACCTGACCACCGACCTCCATCCTCCAAACTTCCCACTGACCTCCATCCTTCTCTCTACCCTTCAGCCCACTCTCCACTCTCCACTTCACCCCTCTCTCTCTCTCTCTCTCTCTCTTCCCCTCACTATCCTCTTCCCCTCTTTTCTCTCTTTCCCTCATCCCAGCCACTCTCTTAATGTTCTCTGTCTCCCCCTTACTCCCCTCTTTCCCCAAGCTCTTTACTTTCCCCCTCTTCTGTCTTTCTCTTTGTCACCTCTTCTCCTCTCTCTTCTCCCCCCTCACTCTTCTCTTCCCCTCTTCACTCTCTCTCCCCCTCACTCTCCTCTTCCCTTCTTCTCTCTCTCTCCCCCTTACTATCATCTTCCCCTCTTTTCTCTCTCCCCCTCTCTATCCTCTTCCCCTCTTTTCTCTCCCTCTCACTATCCTCTTCCCCACTTTTATTCCCCCCCCTCACTATCCTCTTCCCCACTTTTATCCCCCCCCCCCCTCACTATCCTAGTCCCCTCTTTTTTCTCTTTCTCTCCCCACTC
>JBBDGP010002623.1:75000-162500 GCA_037952835.1 Lithobates septentrionalis | reverse complement strand
AGGTGTGCACCCCAAAGCTCAAACAGACATGCGATTGTATGTGTGTGTGTAATATATATATATATATATATATATATATTTATATTTATTTATTTATTTATTTATATATATATATATATATAATACGGGTCTATTTATGGGTGTGTGTATTTTCAGCCACCTGACTTAGCTCTTATTTTTTTTAAATAATCTTTTTACATTATTTTTATTTTTTTTGCATTAGGCCCTATTGTTAATGTGCACGGGGTGATTAGAGTTTGCCCGGGCACATCCGGCACACCTTGTGCACACACCTATTGTCCTCCCAACAGCCAGCCCACTGCTTGTATCAGGACTGAGGGTGCTTGCTATGCACAGCATCCTGCTGGCCCCTCCCACCATCTATGATTTGCCTTCATTGCATAGAGTAGCACAGGAACCCAGTGAGGACATTTCAAAGCCTCCGTCCACACCAATGCGACTTTGAAATTGCGCTACTTCAGCGCAATTTTAAAGCCGCACATCAGTGAGATTTGCACTGCCGATTTCATTGCAAGTCGATGCAAGTCACAATGAAGATGGTAAAAAGTAGATCAAAAACCTTTTTCATAATTGCTGCGAACGGTTCCATTGCCAGCAAAAGGGGTGTGGCGTGTCAAATCGCATAACAAGTCGCACCGGTGTGAACTGGAGCTTAAAAAGGCAACTAACAAGTTGATAAGGGCGGAAGAAACCAAGGAAGGCTAAATTAAGACAGATTAAGATTTATAGATTAGAGTAGATTGGTTGGTAATAGTTACAACACACACATAAGCAGCTGTTGAAATTGCTGTTGAGGGCAGGCAGAATGAATATGGTATCTGCTTTATAAATATTTGGGAGACGTGATGGGCACAGCCTGGACAGCCCCGGTGATTGCTGGGTGGATTGATGTCCTGGACATGCCACAGAATGAGTGTTTAAAAGCCCGGCTTGTAGATTACAGAGAAATGAATAATTGCATCTGGATTAATGAATCACTCAGAGGTGACAAGATGAACGCCAGCTGGCTGGGCTCTGAAATGCCATAGCGCTCAGCTCACAAAGAAAGCCAATGACAAGGCGGGGGACGGTCCCCCCTGCACCCAACGGCTACCTAGATACCTGTGTATTATTAGATTGTCAGCTTAGGGGGCCAGTCACTCACTATCCAATCTGCCAGATTAGAGGGACTAATCACTCATGATAATGTAGAGCAACCAGCTATCTTCTTCCATCATAGTGAGCCAGATGTGTCACCAAGGGGGCTGAAATACACCTACACATTGCAACACTCCGTAGACTCTTTGGGAGATTAATATGCACTTCTTCCAATGAGAGGTGTGCCATTGGTTTAGGAAATGGTATACCATAGTGTAAAAGATTATTAGCTATCACTAGAAGGATCACCAACAGGAGGAAGGAGGTCCTGATTCCTCTGTATAGATCTTTAGATATCACTAGAGGGATCATCAACAGGAGAAAGAAGGTCCTGATTCCTCCATGTAGATCTTTAGATATCAATAGAGGGATCACCAACAGGAGGAAGGAGGTCCTGATTCCTCTGTATAGATCTTTAGTTATCACTAGAGGGATCACCAGCAGGAGAAAGGAGGTCCTGATTCCTCCATATAGATCTTTAGATATCACTAGAGGGATCACCAACAGGAAGAAGGAGGTCCTGATTCCTCCATATAGATCTTTAGATATCACTAGAGTGATCACCAACAGTAGGGAAGAGGTCATGATTCCTCTAGATATTTCGTTTTCATTAGAGGGATCATCTCCAGGAGAAAGGAGGTTCTGATACCCCTATATAGATCTTTAATTATCAGTAGAGTGCTACACAGCAGGAGGAAAGGGGTCCTTGATCCCTCTATATAAATCTTTAAATATCAGAGAGGTCTCCAGCAGAAGAAAAGAGGTCCAGTCCTGGTCCCTCTCTATATATCTTTAGTTATCATTAGAGGGATCATCTCCAGGAGGAAAGAGGTCCTGATTCCCTATATAGATCTTCAGTTATCATTAGAGGGGTCATCTCAAGGAGAACGGAGGTCCTGATCCCCCTATATAGATCTTTAGTTATCACTATAAGGATCACCAGCAGGAGGAAGGAGCTCTTGATTCCTCTATATAGATCTTTATATCACTAGAGGGATCACCAACAGGAGGAAGGAGGTCCTCTTTTTTTTATATAGATCTTTATTTATCATTAGAGGGATCATCTCCAGGAGGACGGAGGTCCTGATACCCCTATATAGATCTTTAACTATCACTAGAGGGCTACACAGCTGGAGGAAAGAGGTTCTGATTCCTCTATATAGCTTTTTAGTTATCTGTATAAGGATCACCAGCAGGAGGAAAGAGGTCCTGATCCCTCTATATAGATCTTTATATCACTAGAAAGATCACCAGCAGGAGGAAGGAGGTCCTGGTTCCTCTATATAGATCTTTATATCACTAGAGGGGTCACCAGCAGGAGGAAGGAGGTCCTGGTTCCTCTATATAGATCTTTATATCACTAGAGGGGTCACCAGCAGGAGGAAGGAGGTCCTGGTTCCTCTATATAGATCTTTATATCACTATAAGGATCACCAGCAGGTAGAAGGAGGCCCTGATTCCTCTATATAGATGTTTATATCACTAGAGGGTCACCAGCAGGAGGAAGGAAGTCCGGATTCCTCTATATAGATCTATATACCTGTAGATCTTTAGCTGGACCTCATTGACAATACTGTGTCCAGTTCTAGAGAACTCACAAAAAGATATTAGTAAGATACAGTAGGATCCAGTCCAGAGACTGGCAACAAAAATGGTGAAAGGTCTGAGAGATAAAACATATTAGGAGAGACTGCAGGGACTTAATATTTACAGCCTTGGAAAGAGGGGACATGAAAAAAACCTTTAAATACACGAAGATTGTGACTAAGGATCAGGACTTTCTATATGAAGTCAAGATCAAGAAGACAGGGACATGACCTCAAACTAGGAACGTTCAAAACTAACCATAAAAAGTATAGTTTTACTGAAAGAGTAGTTGGTGCTTGGAACAGTCTTCCAGCAGAGGTAGAGAGTCAGTCAACAGTAAGTAAATTTAAACATGCTTGTGACAAACATAGATCTATACTCAGACAGAAAGGTAAAAAAAAAAAATTAAAAATGCGCCGACTCAATGGACCACGTGGTGTTTTTTGGCGTCACTCTTCTAGGTTTCATCTACGTTGGCTTTCATAGTATTCTGATAGATCCTAACAGCCTTGGATGTTAATAAGAGAAAAATACATCTGACAGATGATTGCGAGCAGTTATCAGTTGCGCTCGGAGCATCTTCCACCCACACGAGTGCAGCGAGGACGCGCTTACGGTAAATTAACAAGAAACACTTATGAATCGCCGGCTGCATCCAGATGTGTGAATCAGCCTCACAATGCCTCTGGACGCCTCAGCTTTTGTCCTGATTTCACATTCTCAGGCTTTGTCTGGAGATCAGAGCTGTGCTGCAGCTACAGAGGCTTCTATGAGAGGAGAGAGGGGGTGGGGGTGGGGGGGGGGGTGCAGTGCCCCTATGTGAGCACAGGTGGTGCTCTAGCACAGGGAGAGTCCACCGGGGACCAGAAAATTTCTGTACCTTGAGAGCAGTCACTGATATTTGTACTGACTTGGCTCTCAGCTAATTGATTTCAAGTCAGTCTGGTACTAATATATTTTTGCGTTAACTGCTTGGTGACTGTGGAGAAGAAGAAGACAAGTCTATGGAGATTGGAACCAGACCTAAAGTGCTGACGGTTTTGAATACATTTAAATATTTCATCAACGGAAACATACTTTAGTAAAAATGCTCCAAAAAGTGCTATTGGGTGAAAATACAGCCAGTGGCTGCTGTTATCAGTGTTCCATCCCTGTTGGATTAACTCCACCCAAGGCTGATATTTCAGTTTTTTGGTAGAAACTTGAGCATTAAAGCAACTGACAGTCTCATATCTCTCATGACTCTTTTGGTGAAATCTCTGAGCTGAGTCTCCAATGTCTTCACACTTGCTGTATCCAATATGAGGGGTTCCTACCATCCCTGTGCTGAGCTCCTGGGTCTACACACCTGCTATGCCCAATAAGAGGGGCTCACACTACCCCTTAACTAAGTTCCCAGGTCTATACACCTGCTATGTCCATTAAAAGAAGCTCCCACAGGGTAGCTGGTGGTCATTCCAGCCCCTCTCCTCACTCTCCCTATTTTTACACTCCCCCCCCTTTTTTTCCTCTTCTCCCCCCCCCTTTTTTCCCCTCCCTTTCTTTTCCCCCCATCTTTTCTCCCTTCCTTATCCCCCTCCTAAGCGAGCTCCAACAGGCAGAGAAATTGGAATGAGGGGCCGGCTTAATAGTTGGCCCTCTGGTCCACTCTTCTCAGGAAAACAGACATGCAGAGTACGTGTCGTGAACCAGACTAGAGGCCTCAATTTTCGTTAGATCCAGACAGACCGACAGGCACAAGCCTTACCATACACAAACCTTACAATTTAAGAATGCTTCAACGTTATCTCTATGTCTGACCTTAACGTGAATGTTGACGATACCTTAGACATGGAGTACCTTGTTAGCTATGCTGATGATGTGTATCTTTTGTTGGCACTCCAGCTGGAGCCCTTTTCTTATGTTTTATTACATCTGTAATGTCTTTCATTATCTTTAATAAAAATCTTTATGGAAAAAAATCCTTGTGCTGAGCTCCCAGCTCTACTGTACTCTACATCTACTGTGCCCATTATAAGGGGCTGCCATCATCCCTGTGCTGAGTTTCAGGGTCTTCACACCTGCTGCGCCCATTATGAGGGGTTCCAGTGATTCGGGGGTTGAGTTTCCAGGTCTGCACAGCTACTGGACCCATTATAAGGGGTTGCCACCATCCCTATGCTGCATTTCAGGGTCTTCACACCGGCTGTGCCCATTATGAGGGGCTCCCACCATTCATGTGCTGAATTCCTGGGTCTTTACACCTTCTGCACCAATTATGAGAGGTTTTCGACTAGAATCCTGGGTTGAGTTCCAAGGTTTGAACCTACCTACTGCACTTAAAACGAAGAGTTCCCACCACCCATGTGCTGAATTTTTGGGTCTGTACACTTTCTGAGTCCATTAAGAGAGGTTCTGACCATTCCTGGGTTAAGTTCCCAGGTCTGCACACCTGCTGTGCCCATTATGAGGGTTTCCCACTATTCCTGTGTTGAATTCCTGGGTCTGTACACCTACTGAACTCATTATGAGGGTTTACCACCACCCCTGTGCCGAATTCCTTGGTCTGTTCACCTGCTGTGTCCATTATGAGGGGTTCCCACCATCCCTGTGCTAAATTCCTGGGTCTGTTCACCTGCTGTGTCCAATATGAGGGGTTCCCATTATTCCTGGGTTAAGTTTCCAGGTCTTTACACCCTCTGTACCCATTATGAGGGTTTCCCACCATACCTGTGCTGAGTTCCCAGGTCTGTACTCCTGCTGTGCTCATTATGAGGGTTTCCCACCATCCCTGTGCTGAGTTTCTGGGTCTGTACACCTGCTGTGCCCATTATGATGGGTTCCCTCCATCCCTGTGCCGAGCACCCGAGTCTTTACACCTGCTGTGCTCATTATGATTGGTTCTCACCAGTGGCGGCCCGTCCATTAGGAGCGCAGGGGCGCCGCTACCCCATCCATGCATCCGGCCCCCTAATCTACATGCAGGGTGCTGCACCGCATGGATTTCAATTGGGGTTTCAATCGAGCCAGAGGCTCTAACAGGCTTCAAAAAAGATCTAAAAAAAGGGTGGGCTCGGGGCGCAGAGCACTGCGGCCTGATCCCCCCTATTGTGTGACAATAGCGAATGAATATTCGCTATTGTCACACTGATTCTCCTCCCGGCCAATCGGGAAGCGGCTCTGAGACCCGTTTCCCGATTGGCCGAAAGGAGAAGTGCTCCAATTGGCCTGGGAGGAGGAAGAAGGAGACGCACAGCGGAAGCCATCGTGATGCCTGCGGAGGAGAGCAGGGGAAGGGGAAGCCGCCGCCCGTCGACCCGGGTGAAGCGCTGCTCGCCATAGATGGGGTAAGTGCCAGTGCTCCTGATGACCCAACCGACCGGACTGGTCGTGTGCTTGCTGCCCCCCCCCCCCCAAAAAAAAAATTGCCACCAGCCACCACTGGTACCCACCATACCCACCATCCCTGTGCTGGATACCTGAGTTTTTTCACCTGCTATGCCCATTATAAGGAGCTTTCTATATTTTATGTTTAGTAAAAGTGCACCGTGGTGGGCAGGGGCACCTGAAACTCCTGGGTGCAGAACACAGCACCATCATAGAAAAATGGATCACCTGCAGGTAAACATCACTTTAGGAAATAACTTTAGTGCTGCCATTTCCCTTTATTCCCGTCCCCAGGCTTCCTTTACTGGTCTATAAAACGCAGACACAACAACAAGCAATAAACCAGTTGAACAGAAACCACTTCCCATGATTTCATTTCAGCTCCCCCCTCACTGGTACTGGCCTGTCATAGAGACTGGGAACTGTGGTGGTGGGGTGGGGGAGGGGGGGGGGGGTATCAGCACTGGACTGCCAGGAAGATATGAGAAGCCAACGCATGGCTAAGCCCTCCAGCACCATTCAAATCAGAACATTCATTTTCCGAGGATTTGACACTTTCCCTAGTTTCAGATGAAAGGGTCTGTCACAGTTTTTTTTTTTTTTTTTTAGATGTTGCAGGGAAGGCTTGGAAACCCCCTTTTTTGCTGACTGTATTTGATTTTTCTTAATTTCCTCTGGTCCTTTTAACCACCACCTATGATTGTTTTAAATAAAACCTCTTCATTTACATTACATATCATTCATTGCATTTTTATTTTATACCCAATTATGTCATCACAGGGTCGCTGTGCTTCTCTGTGCAATGCAGGCAGATTATGGCTGGTGGGAGGAGTTCAGGGCTGCTGTTAGAATCAGGGGGCCCCATACAGCCTACCTGATAGGCCGAAAGTGACTGAGGACATTATCAGTCCCTTTCTCTGCAGCCTCAGCTGCACAGATAAATGAATAGGAAGCACTCTGAGGCTTCCTGCCCATTCACGGACTGAATCATAGTAAACATAGTTTACTATGCTTTGGTGATAAATGCACAGGAGTGATTGGTTCTGATTCATAGCTCCCAACTGTCCCTGATTTGGAACAATGTCCCTCTGTCCCTCTTTCCTCCTCATTTGTCCCTCGTTTTGGTCTAATCTATATAGTCGTATATAAAATACACTTTTTATCTATCAAAAAGTGTTTTCCAGCCCTAAACCTTTCATCTGATTTCTAAATGGCTGCATTTGTAAATTCCAAAAGCCAATATAAAGGAATAGTAGTGGTAAAAAAAAAGCCCTTGTGGGTTTAACCAATCTTGTTTTTTGTACAATTCCCCTTTAAGGGGGTGTGGCAGGAGGTGTGTCCTATGCCTGCATACTTTTGCTAATAGGTGTCCCTCATTCCCATCTCAAAAAGTTGGGAGGTATGCTGATTGCTCACTGTGTTCATTCAGGAATAGAAGGGGCCAATAAATGACATATTTACCGGCCCCTTCCCCCATCTTTCATCCTGAAACATCTCCCTGTGTGCCCATAGCAGCTGCCGGCGGGAGAAGAGGGAATCCAGCAGTGCTGTGGGGGGAAAGGGGCACACGGGGGGTCTGGACAGAAAATGGAAGGGGTACATGTGCCAGGACCAATCCCCCTGCAGTGCAGTCGGAGGGAGAAGGAGGAGGAGAAGCTGGCAGCGCGGCAAGGGGAGGCAGAAGAGGATCGGTGTCTGCAATAAGACAGTACAGCCAGACCCCCCCCCCCCCTTTTCAAATGAATGGGACCCGGGCCCAGTATAGGAGGGCTGGTTGTTCTGCCTTGTCAGCGGCCCTGGAGGATTTATGCAAATATCAAAATGTCTGGATGGGTGGGTGTCGGTTTGGAGGAGTGGGCGTTCCTAAGCAGGCTGTATTTGCATGTCAGCGTCCACTTGTGACGCTGATCCTCCGTGATCGAAAGAATGGAAATCCAATGAATGAAAGGGGCGGGCCTGGGACAATCAAGCGCTAGATGATGCCAGATGGGCTCCAGCAAGGAAAGGAGGCGGGGCTCTATTTAAATTTCTGCAGCTTCTAATGCACATTGTGAGACGCTCGCAGTGTGCGGTGAAATCAGAGGAAGCCATTTCAGTCCAGGAGAGGAGCTGGTACAACTGTGCAAGACTGAAGGGAAGGCCGGAGGTCAGATTTAACAGTTGGGGAGATGATTGTAGGAACACCGCGGAATATTTAATCAATGAACACAAGTGCGAGCAGCAGCTGTCCTGTCACAGCGCAGATAGTCGGGAATCGGGATGGACGTAGATTGGAAACAGCCGCATACATACAGAGCTGTCAGATACTTTGTTTTATTATCCATTATTCTGGAACACAAAGTCATGACTCAGAATGAAGGATCACACAGAACTCCAACAGATGTTATGCAATCCAGAGTTCCAAGGCTCCAAGTGGATATATTGTATAAACATTCTGATTTATGATGTGTGTAAACAAAGAATAAACAAAAATAAAATAAAAACCTTGTGTTCTGCATTGTCCGAATTTCAGGACAGAGCTCCTTGACTGATATGTAGTTTAACCAATTCCAGACTGCAGCCTCTACATGAAAGCTCCTCGGCACACTGATCCATGCTGACAGTGCCAACCTGCTTTCTACTGTGGGGCTAGTTACACACAGCTATGCACGCTCTAAGGCTATGTTCACACTGCTCCGACACGGAAGTTGCACGACGCTCTGCGCCCCCCACTCCAAAGCACCTTGTCCCCATGTTGATGGGGACAAGGGCCTCCTCCCGGCAACCCTGGGCGGTGGTTGTATTGGTCTTGGAGCAGGAGGCTTATCGGAATCTGGAAGACCCCTTTAACAAGTGGGCCCTCAGATCCTGCCCCCCTATGTGAACGAGTATGGGGTACATTGCACCCCTACCCATTCACCAAAAAAAAAAAGTGTAATGTTACATAAAACAAGAGAAGGTTCTTGACAAGTCCTATTAAAAATAAAGAATGTTCTTCGTCGTAGCTCCAACGTGTCCTCTTTCTCTGGTTCTGCCACCGATGTGTTCTTCCTCCAGTCTTCCCCCTCCGCTGGCTCCTGCCGTTGTGTCAACTCCGCTGTCTGCCAGTTCTTATATAGCTATGGGGCGTGGCTTCCATTCGAATCAATGGGCTTAAACCGTGCCCAAGTCAGACCAAAGTAGTGCGGGAACCTTTTTCAAAGCAGGACACGCCTGGATCGGACTGACCCCGGGTCAGTCTGACTTTGAAAAAGGTTCCTGACTTGGGCACGATTTCAGCCCGTTAATTTGAATGGAAGTTGCATCCAAGTCGGATTATCATCTTAAAGCGGAGTTCTGCTTAAAAAATAAAAATAAAAAATGAAAAGTCAGCAGCTACAAATACTGCAGCTGCTGCCTTTTAATAATCGGACACTTACCTGTCCAGGGATCCAGCGATGCGGGGGAATGAAGCCCCACTCGTCTCCCCCTGCATTTCAACTGTGGGCAACTGTGAAGCCACAGCCGGGCACCCACTGCACATGCGCGCACTGTGCCCCGCGCCGTGACTGGCCGGGCAATCATTTGGGACCTGTCACGTGTCCCAGATGATTGCCGAGAGGTAGGGGGGAGAGGTGATCTCCCTTCCGGTGCCGTGGTATGCCAGGAAGTAGTGGGAGCTGGGACCCTCTAAAAAGAGCGTACCGCCCCCCCCCCCCCAAAAAAAATGACATGCTAAATGTGGCATGTCAGGGGGTCACCTCCCTTAAAGCGTAAGTTCCATTTTTGGGTGGAACTCCGCTTTAACTGATCCGACTTGTGGCATGCGAGTTGTGCTCTGAGGATCTTGAAGGAGAATCCCACGCCAAAATGTTTGTAAAAACCGAAGTGGGGTCCCCTCCCCAGTCTGGTATGGATCTTGAAAAGTAACCCCACGGCAAAATAATAATAATAAAAAAAGAAAAAAAAAACAGCGTGGGGTTTCCCCTCAAAATCCATACTAGACCGAAGGGTCTGATATGGTCTTGGGGGGGGACCCCATGATGTTTTTTTTTTTTGATTTTAGCGTCAGGTTCCCCTTCAAGATCCTAAGAACACAAGTCATATGATGAGCCGATTTGGATGCGACTTACATTCAAATCGATGGGCTGAAATTGTGCCCAAGTCAGACCAAAGTAGTGCAGGAACCTTTTTCAAAGTCAGACAGACACAAGTCGGACCAGTTGAGTCGGCTCTCATAGAGAACCATCAATTTTGACATGTCGTGCAACTTGTGCTCTCAAAGTCAGAGCGTGTATCGGACCAGTATGAACCAGCCCTAAATGGAGCGATTTTCAAGAACATCAGTGTTGATGGGGGAACCCCTCCCAAGGAGCTATTGTATTCTCCCAGCTGGGGGCTCGGAGGGGGGGGGGGTGTCAGCCATCCCAGCCAGGAAAATACACAGTGATTATTGCTAGAGCCAAATAAAGAAAACATTGGGTTTTTTTGGTGCTTCATACAAACTAACATAAATTTCATCAAAAATGCATTATTTATTAGAAAAAATGTTAGAAGACAAATCTATTTAAAATCATGTACAGTCTTGACATATTCCTTGTTATCCTTAATTATACAGCAGTATTAAAGTGACAATTCCCAACATGTTTCGCCCGCTCGGCTTCTAGAGGGGATACATTGTCCGCTAGTGGTCATATCATTATATCAAATAAAAATATCTATAACGTTTGTGTTATTACAGTAAATTTTTCACTATGCGATCCTCGGAACACAATGGCGCTTGTCTGCTGCGCGGAATTTGCAGCTGGAGGAACCTGGAGTGAAAAAGTTGCTTTTTTCGGTTGTGTGTGGTCAGCGAGGGAAAACTAATTATCCTAAGAATATATACACAGCGCAATCACAACATTCTACTGTGTGAAAGTACACAAACACCCAGCCACAGCCAGGACTGCATAATAAATGTGTTTAACAAGCCATTGACTAGATAAGTAACCTTCCCTGCCTGGGACCTGCCCCACCTGCCTGTTGTTTAGATAAGGTTAACCCATTCCCTGGAAATAACTGTCCCTCTAGCAGTTGCATTGTATTCTGTACAAACACAGCACGGCGGTGAAAAGGCCATTGTCTGAGCACGCTCTACGTGACTCCATCTTAATATATTTCCTCCTATAAAAAAAAAATGTGATCATTAAACACTTCAATACCGGGCACTTTCACCCCCTTCCTGCCCAGGCCAATTTTCAGCTTTCAGCGCTGTCACACTTTGAATGACAATTGCGCGGTCATGCAACACTGTACCCATATGTAATGGTTATAATTTTTTTCACACGAATAGATCTTTCTTTTGGTGGCATTTAATCACCAATGGGTTTTTATTTTTTGCTAAATAAACAAAAAAAGCGAAAATTTCGAAAAAAACAAACAAAAAAAAAAACACGTTTTTCTTTGTTTCGGTTGAATTCTGCAAATAAATAACCTTTCTTCATAAATGTAGGTCAAAATGCTACATGCTAAAAATTGCTACATTTCTTGTGTAAAAATAACCCAAATCAGTGTATATTATTTAGTCTGTAGGAAAGTTATAGAGTTCACAAACTACTCTCTCTCTCTCTCTCTCTCTCTCTCTCTCTCTCTCTCTCTCTCTCTCTATCTATCTATCTAACTATCTAGATATATATATATAGATAGATATCTGTCTATATACAGTATCTATATATATATCTATCTATATATATAGATATATATATAAAAATTGCTCAATCCTGATGTACTGATCTAATTTTTCCATGTCCGAAAATGTTAGGACAGTACAAATACCCCACAAATGCCCCTTTTTTTGTAAAATAGACAGTCCAAGGTATTTATTAAGAGGCATGGTGAGTTTTTTTAATTATTTTTTTCACAATTTTGTGGAAAACTAAGACATAAAAAAAATTCACAATTTTTTTTTTTACATACTGTCACCAGTGCAGTACAGCGTTATGATATAACAGGTGTGGCGGTGATCAATATGTAAAAAGAAAATTATGTTACATAGTAAAGTATCCTTCACCACTCAATACCAACTTAGAAATGGTTTACCATCTGTAATAAAACTGTAAGATCAAATGTAAATATGAGACCTTGTCTCTTTTCCTTCTCTCCATGCTGCTGTTTATTATGATGATGTTCTCTGTCTGTAAAGCACTGTTTTTGCCCACGTTGGGCATTAATAAAAATTATATTTGAAAAAAAAAAATAATAATGTAATAATTGTTTTTACATTTTTTTTAATTCTTTTTTTTTTTCAATCCTGTTTTCAGTAGAAGTTTTCTTGGCATATTATATATTTTTTTGGCATATTATACATTGGGAACGGAAAGTATTCAGACCCCCTTACATTTTTCACTCGTTGTTAAATTGCAGCCATTTGCTAAAATCATTTAAGTTAATTTTTTTCCTCATTAATGTACACACAGCACCCCATATTGACAGAAAAACACAGAATTGTTGACATTTTGCAGATTTATTAAAAAAGAAAAACTGAAATATCACATGGCCCTAAGTATTCAGACCCTTTGCTGTGACACTCATATATTTAACTCAGGTGCTGTCCATTTCTTCTGATCATCCTTGAGATGGTTCTACACCTTCATTTGAGTCCAGCTGTGTTTTGATTATACTGATTGGACTTGATTAGGAAAGCCACACACCTGTCTATATAAGACCTTACAGCTCACAGTGCATGTCAGAGCAAATGAGAATCATGAGGTCAAAGGAACTGCCTGAAGAGCTCAGAGACAGAATTGTGGCAAGGCACAGATCTGGCCAAGGTTACAAAAAAAATTCTGCTGCACTTAAGGTTCCTAAGAGCACAGTGGCCTCCATAATCCTTTAATGGAAGACGTTTGGGACGACCAGAACCCTTCCTAGAGCTGGCCGTCCAGCCAAACTGAGCTATCGGGGGAGAAGAGCCTTGGTGAGAGAGGTAAAGAAGAACCCAAAGATCACTGTGGCTGAGCTCCAGGAGATGGGAGAAAGTTGTAGAAAGTCAACCATCACTGCAGCCCTCCACAATTCGGGGCTTTATGGCAGAGTGGCCCGACGGAAGCCTCTCATCAGTGCAAGACACATGAAAGCATGGAGTTTGCTAAAAACACCTGAAGGACACCAAGATGGTGAGAAATAAGATTCTCTGGTCTGATGAGACCAAGGTAGAACTTTTTGGCCTAATTCTAAGCGGTATGTGTGGAGAAAACCAGGCACTGCTCATCACCTGTCCAATACAGTCCCAACAGTGAAGCATGGTGATGGCAGCATCATGGTGTGGGGGTGTTTTTCAGCTGCAGGGACAGGACGACTGGTTTCAATCGAGGGAAAGATGAATGCCGCCAAGTACAGGGATATCCTGGACGAAAACCTTCTCCAGAATGCTCAGGACCTCAGACTGGACCGAAGGTTTACCTTCCAAAAAGACAATGACCCTAAGCACACAGCTAAAATAACGAAGGAGTGGCTTCACAACAACTCCGTGACTGTTCTTGAATGGCCCAGCCAGAGCCCTGACTTAAACCCAATTGAGCATCTCTGGAGAGACCTAAAAATGTCTGTCCACCAACGTTTACCATCCAACCTGACAGAACTGGAGAGGATCTGCAAGGAGGAATGGCAGAGGATCCCCAAATCCAGGTGTGAAAAACTTGTTGCATCTTTCCCAAAAAAGACTCATGGCTGTATTAGATCAAAAGGGGGCTTCTACTAAATACTGAGCAAAGGGTCTGAATACTTAGGACCATGTGATATTTCAGTTTTTCTTTTTTTAAAAATCTGCAAAAATGTCAACAATTCTGTGTTTTTCTGTCAATATGGGGTGCTGTGTGTACAATAATGAGGAAAAAAATGAACTTAAATGATTTTAGCAAATGGCTGCAATATAACAAAGAGTGAAAAACTTAAGGGGGTCTGAATACTTTTCGTCCCCACTGTATATTGTATTATTGCAGCGCCGACCATTTTGTATCAATATTAGTTTATTCATCAAAATCTTCACATATTAGCGCTCCGCTACTTTACTTTTATTTTTCATACTGCTGAGAGGACTCCCCTTGTGGCTGAATGTCCCTGAAGGCGGAAACAGGGAACACGAAGGTGTGGAGATCTCCCTTCAGGTGGATACCAGATGAGAAGAGCAGTAGGACCCAGGACAGCTGACAGTGGTGCGGACTGCACACAGCAAGAAGCAGCTTGCAGTGATAAGTGCAGTAGGCTGGGTACAGCAGGTAGGTACTGCAGGCTGGAGCAACAGGCAAGTACTGCAGGCAGTAGGCTGGGTACAGCGGGTAGACACCTAGGCGGATCACAGCAGACAGGGCAAAACAGGAGGTGTAGTCAGGGATGGTAGCAAAGGTCAGAGAGCTGGTGGTCAGTAAGCAGAAGATTAGAGATGTGGTCAGACAAGCCAGGGTCAAACACAAGTCAAAGTCAGAGCCAGGAGAGAAACAAGAGGTATCCAAGAGCAAGCCAGGTTGGTTACTGGTAATCCAGAAGCATAAGCAAAACAGGGTAACAGAAAGCAGGAAGCTGAAGACGAGTCAGCAATGTTCGTGTGTGATAGCCACTCTTTTAAAGGCCATAGGGCGCCAGAATCTGTCGCACATTGCATGCGCCGGCGCGCGCCCGTTCTCCTCCTATACGTGCACGCACATTTCTGCGCAATCGGGCACGGTTATTTTGGAAACTGCCTATTGTGCCAGGCCTGAGGCCCCTTCTCCTCTGGCTAGTCTCCTGACACTACAGCAGTTGGTTCTTGGAGCTTGGGTTAGCCCTATCCAGAAGGGTCCCCGGTCCAAAGGGCTTCTGTCCCTCTAATGCTGTGAGATTATCGAGGTCCCAGACATAGCTTAGGCTGGGAGTGGGAGGCGATATTCTCTAAAGTCTGGGGTTTCTCTTTTATGGTCTGGAGAAGGACTCTGGAGGATACCCGGTGGAGGCTGGATGGAAGAGGGTCCATTGGTTGATGGTCTGCATCTCCCTCACTAAGACATGCCCATTGGATATCAGAAGATGGCAGCTGATGATTCCGAGGCCGGTGACTACTGACCTAAGCCCTGTGCCCTAGAGATTGTATGCAGCTTCCAGCTCTACACAGAGGCAAGTCTAAGCATTTCTTCTAGCAAGGTGTGACTTTGTGGAAGTCCTCTGCCGGTATAGTGAGAAGAGTACTCGGCTACTTTGGTTCCTTTGGGGTATCCCATGCCTCCCTCATACCTATCCAAGTTCTACTCAGCAATAAAAATACAAAAGATACCCCTAGGCTGTTGTATTGAGCCAGTGAGAGAGAATACCACGTGCCTGGCTGTGTACTAAGTGGGGAAACCATCCAAATTCAGACACTATGGGGGTGTGCTAAACTAGATATGTTAAAAAAAAAAAAAAAAAAAAGATAATTTTTGCTGGATGATTGGACTAAAAAGCATTTTTAATTATCTTTTTTTGAGATGGATGACTTTCACATGTAGATCTAAAAGCAATTAAGTAGAATATCGTTTCTCTTTGAGATGGAAGATCTTCAGCTCAGCCTCTTGACACATGTCTGAACTCAGGAGATGTTCAGACAGATAATATGAGGCACAATTAGAAGTAATTATTAGGTATTGCGCAGAGGTTGATTAGCATGATGTAGCTCAGAGACCAGAAAGAGAAGATAGTTGGGTATCTGACATGAACACAGGCTGCTGGAAAACTCTCTTAGTAGATAAGCCTCATAGAGTGAGTTGGGTCCCGGGCACAAGGCTTCTATACGGCTTTCCATTCTTCCATCTCCTGCTCAGTAATTAATATTTATTTGCTTAGTTATTTTTTAATAGTGTGTTGCATAATAAACATAATAGCAAAACGTTCTTCATTTTTCTGGAGCTTTAACCAATTTTCTACCAGCGCAATTGTTTAAATATTTCACGAGCATGTTAAAATAATCTTTTGCTAAAAACTACTTTGAATCACTTCACTTCTTACACCTGTTCACTCCCTATGGACCAGAGCACTTTTTGCAATTGTGCTACGGACCAGTGTTAATTTCGTTGACTAAAACGACTAAAACATTTTGGTCGACTAAATAAATATTACTTTAGTCGACTAAAATACGACTATAACTAAAACAACTGAGATGATTAAAATACGACTAAAACTAAAATGGCATTTTAGTCAAAAGACTAAAATGGGACTGAAACTAAAATGCCATTTTAGTCAAAAGACTAAGGGCTCTTTCTCACGGGGCGGATCAGTGATGATCCGCCCCGTGAATATCCGCTTGCTCAGCGGGGATCACTCCGCCGATCCCCGATGAGCAGGAAGATGACACGGTCCGTCGCTGCTCAATGTGCAGCGACGGACCTGTCAGAGCGCCGCTCTCCCCTATGGGGGGATCGGATGATGACGGACCGTAGTGTCCGTCGTCACCCGATCCGATCCGAAAACGGATGGAAAAGTAGGTTTTTCCTCCGTTACACTTTTCGGATCGGAGCGGGTCGGATGTCAGCGGACATGTCACCGCTGACATCCGACGCTCCATAGAGATTCATGTATGTCCGTTTTTCATCCGAAAACGGAAGGATGAAAAACGGACATACGGATCGTTAGTGTGAAAGAGGCCTTAGACTAAAGCTAAATTGAAATTTGACTTCAAAATTAACATTGGGTCTGTAGTGCGTGTTCATACCTCAATGCCACAATAAATAACATATTAGATTTTTCACTCCAGCAGTATATAATGAGTTTGGAAATTGTAGAGAAATGTGAACTAATGCATTACAATTTAATTACACCTATTAGATTTTAGTCGACTAAAATGTACTGGAGATTTAGTATTTAGTCGACTAAAATGTACTGGAGATTTTTCGTATTTTAGTCGACTAAATACGACTAAAACGAAAACAGTTGCAGAAGACTAAAATGGGACTAAAACTAAAATGCCATTTTAGTCCTAAAACTAAGACTAAAACTAAATCGAAATTTGCTGCCAAAATTAACACTGCTATGGACCCATAGTCGTGCGCACAGGGTGTGCTGGGTGTGCCAGGGCACACCGTAATCACCCATGTGGAGCAGATTCCCCCTGTTTAGACCTCTGATATTTCACCAAAGCCCCCTAACAGGGCTCTTTAAATTGTAAAAATAATAATAATAATAATAATTTAAAAAAATGCAAAAAATTAAATAATAAAAATAAAAACTACTGACATCATCCACTGCTCTACTGACAATAGACACAGACCGGATGGCTCGGAAGCAAGCACACACGGTTGCCTCATGGAAAGTGGGTTTCTGTGGGGAGGCAGTCAGGGCCGTCTTTAAGGCAGGGCAAAAGGGGCAGCTGCCCTGGGCCCTGTCATTGTTTTGGGACCCAAAGCAGCTGCCTCATACTTGCCAGCTATCCCAGTTTAAATTCCCTTGTCCCTTGATATTTTAGTCCCGTGTTGTGTCCTCATA
This sequence comes from Lithobates septentrionalis, assembly GCA_037952835.1. Taxonomy (NCBI): domain Eukaryota; kingdom Metazoa; phylum Chordata; class Amphibia; order Anura; family Ranidae; genus Lithobates; species Lithobates septentrionalis. The sequence continues at coordinate 144,965 of JBBDGP010002623.1, read as the reverse complement.
TCTCAGTGTGAAGTTCTGTTACTAATGCTGCCCAGCTCTGCCCTATTGTTTTGTACAGATGACTCGCCTGCAGACCCTGTGTTTACATGTAAATACCAGCACTGATATGTAAACATCGGCGGAATTAATATGCAAATAGCGGCGGACCAGCAGCATTCATATGTAAAGAGAGGTGGTATTCATATATATATATCATGCCCCCCTGAGGTCATATCCACCATCACCTATACTGAATGCTGCCCACTGGGGAGGTAAAGGGGCATGCTTGCAAAGTCCTACCTACAACTGTGGTCATTAAGCCTACCATCAGCCTGTTCTGCAAAGGTAGGCAAATTAGTGGGGGGGGGGGGGTAATGTGGGGTGTTTAGAGGTAGGCAGAGAAGGAATTACAGTTTGGGGTGCTCAGGTGGGCAAGGAGGGGGATGTATAGAGGTAAGGAAGGTGGGTGCAAAGATGAGCAGAGGAGGCAGGTAGAGTTAAAGGGGTGGAGGGTTGGAGTGGAGAGGATGGGGGAGATTTGGGGTGCAGAGGTTAGCAGGGGTTTTAGGATGCAAAGGGTGGATAAAGATGTAGGTCACGTGTAGGGCAGTCCATTCATTTCAATGGGCTGCTCTATGTGCTACAAATGCAGAAGAAAGTCCCAAACCCTTTTTCAAAATTCCACGGTGCCAAGGCACATTGTCAGCAGATGTGTGAGGGTGTCCTTAACAATGAATAGCACTGCTGTGTATCTGCTGAAGGGCAGCACGTTTCTGTGGTGCCAGGAAAGCGATTTTGCATGCGTTCCCAACACACACAAATGTGAACGCAGGCTAAATGTTTCAGTTACATTGGTGGTCAGTGTAAATCCTATCATTACATTGGGACTTGGTGTAGAATCCTTTCATTCACACTAGTGGCCAGTGTGAAGGTCCCTCTTGCATTAGCGGTCAGTAAATCCCTCTTTACATTGGTTTTTACTGTGAATGGTCAGTGTAAACCCCTATTACATTGGTGGCCAGGGTTGAAACTCCTCTTTATATTGGTAGACGGTGAAACAAAGATCAGCATTGCAATTGATCACTGCCACTGATCCCAGGAGTCCTAGGATCCCTAGGAGTTTTCTGTCTATTAATGGGTCCCCTCACCTCCCTAGTCCATGGTGTGCAGGCAGTAAGGAGATGATGTGCAGTAACCTCTAGCAACCAATCAGTAAGCAGTAATGATGTGCAGTAACCTCTAGCAACCAATCAGTGAGCAGTATTGATGTACAGTAATCTCTAGCAACCAAACAACAAGCAGAAAAAGTCTTCCCTAACCTCTAGCAACCTCCAGCAACTAATCAGTGAGCCGTAATGTGTGCTGTAACCTCTAGCAACCTGTCAGTGAGCGGTAATGATACACTAGCAACCAATTGCAATTGCTGCCTGATCGGATTCAGTAAACTGATTTTTAGTCTAGCTGTTATTTATTGTATACCAAACTGTGAAAATGTGGGGACAATAAAAAATTCCGCCTCTGCCTCACATCAATCCGCGCCTCAGAATCACTCCGCTATCAGATGCAGTAGACCCAAGCAGCTGCCTTAAAATTAAAACATGTAATAAACAATAAGTCCGAAAATCATAAAAATTCGTGTCCAATCCTTGACTTTTTAAACTTATTGAGGCAGCGGTAAGTGTCCGATATTATAAAACACTGTATATAGAACCAATGTTTAAAAAGACAGGAAAGTTCATAATTAAAGATGCAGACTGTGGATGTGAAGGTAAACGTAGAAATCCTTTCACCAATAGCGATCACCGCGTGAGGGGGTCACCCCCCGTGAGATTGCACTCACCACAATGTCTATAACCACAGGCCTTTGGATAATGATCTTTAGATCTTTGCCGTCTCCTTAATTCAACCACTAGGTGGTGCAAGACCCGCTCGGTATGTATAACATGGGGAGAAAATGAAATGCCAAATAGTGTGATATTGCTTAAGACAGTTTATTAAACAACTTATAAAATCACATTCCCCATTAAAATATGCGAACCAGATATATATAAATAATGAGCATTGAAAGGTGCACTGTGCCTGTATTAGTGTCCTCCGGGAGGAATTCCTGGATGCGAGCTGTACACGGCTAAACCGTTCGCTTCCTGGTTACCTTCCCTGGAGCGCAAACGTCACTTCCGGTTGATTACGACCTTGACGCGTTTCGTCACTTCCGGACGTCATCTGGAAGTACTGGGAAGTTTTCAACAGAGGAAATAGTAGTGGCTGAACACTGGTATCAGATACTGAGTTGCAGAGAGTCAGGGGTGAGGGAGGACAGACATTGCTCCTTGGCCGTGAATGGGCAAAGTGAGCGATCTCTTTAAAACCATTGGATGTTCCCGCACAGGTCAGATACCACACTCCCCAGTCTACACAAACACAGAACTGGTTCCAGGATGGAGCCATCCTGGAACCAGTTCTGTGTTTGTGTAGACTGGGGAGTGTGGTATCTGACCTGTGCGGGAACATCCAATGGTTTTAAAGAGATCGCTCACTTTGCCCATTCACGGCCAAGGAGCAATGTCTGTCCTCCCTCACCCCTGACTCTCTGCAACTCAGTATCTGATACCAGTGTTCAGCCACTACTATTTCCTCTGTTGAAAACTTCCCAGTACTTCCAGATGACGTCCGGAAGTGACGAAACGCGTCAGGGTCGTAATCAACCGGAAGTGACGTTTGCGCTCCAGGGAAGGTAACCAGGAAGCGAACGGTTTAGCCGTGTACAGCTCGCATCCAGGAATTCCTCCCGGAGGACACTAATACAGGCACAGTGCACCTTTCAATGCTCATTATTTATATATATCTGGTTCGCATATTTTAATGGGGAATGTGATTTTATAAGTTGTTTAATAAACTGTCTTAAGCAATATCACACTATTTGGCATTTCATTTTCTCCCCATGTTATACATACCGAGCGGGTCTTGCACCACCTAGTGGTTGAATTAAGGAGACGGCAAAGATCTAAAGATCATTATCCAAAGGCCTGTGGTTATAGACATTGTGGTGAGTGCAATCTCACGGGGGGTGACCCCCTCACGCGGTGATCGCTATTGGTGAAAGGATTTCTACGTTTACCTTCACATCCACAGTCTGCATCTTTAATTATGAACTTTCCTGTCTTTTTAAACATTGGTTCTATATACAGTGTTTTATAATATCGGACACTTACCGCTGCCTCAATAAGTTTAAAAAGTCAAGGATTGGACACGAATTTTTATGATTTTCGGACTTGTTATTTATTGTATGTCTCAGAGCAGGAGGAGAGCGAAACTGCATGGAAGGGGGGGCCAAGAAAATTTTTGCCCAGGGTCTGGGCGGCCCTGTATACTGTTCTTGTCTCAGGGTCTGATGAGAAGGCTTCAGCCATTCACAGTGAACAGATGTAGCTTCCTCATCAGACCCTGAGACATGATTCATCCAAGTGCCACATATGTGGTCAATGGGGCAGAGCATGGTGTCTGCGGGACATAGGGCGGGGTCAGCAGGGCAGAGGATGGGGTCAGCGGGACATAGGGCGGGGTCAGCAAGGCAGAGGATGGGGCCAGCGGAACATAGGGCAGGGTCAGAAGGGCAGAGGATGGGGCCAGCGGGACATAGGGCAGGATCAGCACGGCAGAGGATGGGGCCAGTGGGACATACGGTGGGATCAGCAGGGCAGAGGATGGGGCCAGCGGGACATAGGGCAGAATCAGAAGTGCAGAGTATGGGGTCAGAAGGGTATAGGACAAAGGTCAGTAGGGCAGAGGATGGGGTCAGCGGGACATAGGGCAGGGTCAGCAGGGCAGAGGATGGGGCCAGCGGGACATAGATCGGGGTCAGCAAGGCAGAGGATGGGGCCAGCAGGGAATAGGACAGAAGTCAGTATAGGACAGAAGTCAGTATAGAGCAAAGGATGGGGTCACTGCTGGCAGGGCTCTCAGCAGAGTTGCTCCTTCCCACACTGTACACAGCTGAGGTTGGATTTTTTTACAGACACAGCCACAATCTGCACAATGTGTAGCTGGCTGCCCTGTGCGATGCTGAGTACAGCGTGGGAATGGGGGGAAGGAACTTACCGATCCTGCCACAGAAGCCATGGGGGGGGGGTGGCGCACCAACCTCAAGAACCAGCTGTCCTCAACGCCACTTCAGTGTGGTCCCCTGGGACTCTACAAAGGTGAAGAGCTCCTGATGGGAGATGGCAGCGGAGAAGCCGCTCAGCAGGCAGTCCCAATGCAGGATGTGCCCAGCCCACCATGGCTGAGAATTGGCACTGGACTGAGCCGGGACCTCCCGACCACCACAATGGAGCCCTGGGTGGGTGGGGCAGAGGGAAGGGGGTCAGGGGCTGACAATTGCAGGCGGGCACACTGGGACACTGGCAGAGGACTGAGCTGTCCTGACTGTTTTGGAACAGAGGCAGCTTTTTCATTAGATAAATTAGATGGCCATGAAGCCTAGATGGCCTTAGATGGCCATAAAGCCTGCCCTTCTGCTGCCCCCCCTGAAAAATGCCATCCAAGGCAAACTCCTTGTTTGCCTTGCAGTAGATCTACCCCTGGATGTGGTCTGTGAACCATCCAGTAAACCATTCCTTATGACTCTAGAAAGTGTTTTGTAACTTTTGGAACTACTTGACGAACTTGGATAAGACTTTGTCCCCTCTACAGCACAAACCGTTTCAGCTCATGAAAAGTATCTGAGAAATTCAACAAACTTCATTTTCTGATAAGAAGACGAGAATTGGGAATCCTCTTCCCGTCGTTCTTTGCCATCTGGACCGAGTTATTCAGCTTTTTAAAATGTTCCTGGTTTTTTTCTTCTTTCTGTCCTTTGTGGAGTGGCGCAGTTTCCTGGAGGAGTCGTTGTCATGTAAGCCTCCTATTCTTAGCGCCCTCCATTCTTCTCGCCTCTATTTTTACATTTCTCAAAAAGCCACAAAACTACGATTTCCTGCGCCATTTAAAATAAACCGAAAACTCCAGCGTGGACGTTTTCTGTGCTGAATTATCCCATTGTGTTCCCCTAAACAACTTTTCATTATATAAACAACACTCGAAGAATATGGTATAACAAAGTAAAAATAATCCAGGATTCGGCTCTCCTCCCGCAGACCGCCCCGCCGTGGGGACCTGAGAGGGCGTATTACTGTAAGACTCAATCTGGATCATTATAGAGGAACATTATCTGCATTGGCAATTCGGAAGAATATACAGGAGGAAGTCAGGCACATAGAGGAAGCTTCAAAGGAGTATAAACTGCAGAATTATTAGCATACCTGGGAACTTTCCTTAGTTAGTGAGCCTGAGATTGAGGTGGGGAAAGGGGAGGGGCTTATAGCAGTGCGTCCCAAATAGAAAATAATTGAGCTGCAAGTTTGAAAATGACTTGCTAAGCTATTGCTAGGCTTGCCAGGCTTCATAAGTTCGTTGCACAGTTGCAGCAAAAGTCCGCATTGCATGACTCCAGATCAACTTTCTGTCCAAACGTTCTGCAAGTCTGCTACAAGTCCTGGTTCCGATATGTTATGCAATAGTCATCCCACCACAGGGGGTCACTGTGATTTGCAAAGCTCTTGCTGTAGACCCGCCATTGCAACTTTGCTCTTGCTAGAGACTTGCCACGCAAATTTGCTACAAATTGGAAAAGTGTCAACTAGAACTTATGCCTCAATGGAAACCAGCCCTGTTGAAGGGCCATGACCGATAAAGGCCTGCCGATCGGCACAATATCAGTGCTCTAAACCAATGGCTGAGAGTGCTGACTGGTGTGTCCTGGTGGGGGGGCCACCCCCCCCTGTCAGAACACAATAGCACAGCAGGGGAGATCGCTGTACCAACATCGGCTTGTTAGTACTCATGCTCCTCCTGAGCTGTTTAGTTTTTTTTGTATAGCCCGCTGGGCTGAACGAAAAAAACCTAGTAGTGTGTGTGTTCAGTCGTTTTGTCATGTCCGACTCTTTGTGACATCATGGACCATAGTGCGCCAGGCTTTTCTGTCCTCCAATGCCTCCCGGAGCTTGCTTAACTTCATGTTCATTGTTTTGATGATGCTATATCTTGTTTTCTGTCATCCTCTTCTCCTTTTTCCTTCCACGTTTTCCAGCATCAGTGTCTTTTCCAATGAGTCCTCTCTTCGCATTAGGTGTCCAAAGTATTCGTGTTTCAGCTTCAGGATCTGTCCTTCCAGTGAATATTTGTCAGAAACTATGAAATCAGGCCAAGACAGAAGTACAGTTAAATCACAATTGTTTAATAATAACAGTAAAAAGAACAAACTTAGTCAAAACATATCCAAAGTTCACTAACCGGAACGGATAGATAGCCAAGCCAGAAGTCAGAGGTCAATGTAGTGGAACAGCAAGCAGGATCTGGAGCCAGAAGGGATGTCAGCAAAGCAAGTCTTGAACAGGATCGCAGGAGATAGTTTCTGTGATGTTGACCAAGGTGAAGGCAGAGATCCTCTGGGCTGGACGGCTTAAGTAGGCAGGACTGACGAGCCCTCAATGCTGGGGAGTTTCTCCATAGTTTTCGTCTCCCTACTAGAACGTGGGAGGGTGTGCATGTGTGTGTATGTGTGTGTGTGTGTGTGTGTGTGGGGGGGGGGCACATTCCCAGTACCATAAAAGTGATTGGGCAGCTCTAGCCACTTGGACTACTTTTACTTGAATGCCAAGTGAGCAGTGCTGGGACAATATCATTTAGTGTCCAGGGCAAAGATGCCAAATTGTGCCCCCCCCCCCTCTTCATCATGTGCGAGCCTATGAGGAGGAGGGGGAGAGAGAGCACAGCCCGAACCTCCTCCCAGCTCTCTCCTCCTCTCCTTGCTGCTTCCAGCGCCGTAACTGACAGAAGTGATGCTGCCACTACTCCTGTCAGCCTTATAGTAGAAGGAACTTGCGGCACCCCCATCCTTCCAAATTAAACACTGCGCCCAGGGCAGCCACTCCCTTCTGCCCACCCCTTGTCCCGGGCCTGCAAGTTAGCCATGAGTATGTTTTAACCCAATGGATACCAAGACATTTATAAGAGTACCTTGGTAGACAAGGGGTTTAGGAAAGCCACAAAAAACATTTGAGACAATTCTAGGTATGTCAAGGAATGACCTAGTATGCGCTGCCAAGAAAACCACATGTGTTAGTGAATTAGCTGTATATATGCTGTACCCCAGGCCTCATTTACATATGCATTGTGCCGGTGCATTAACACAATGTATTATTGTGCATCAAGGCATGCTGCGTCAGGACCATTTTGATTGGGTTGAAACAAATAAAGACAAGGCTCAGGAATGGAATTATCAGTAGATCAATCAGATTGCGATACAGCAAAGTAACTCTGGTAAGGCTGCTCTCAACAAAAGCAGGATGTCCCAAAACCAGGGGACCTAAAAGGATCAACAAGACGGTGTTTTCTGTATAATACACTTTTTGCTTTTTTTTTTGAACCCCATCTTGGCTCACGATGAGTTGAACAAAAAAAAAAACTACTAGTGTGTACCAGGCTTAAGAATATGTGGGTAACAAATGGGCAACTGGAAGAATAAGCAGGCAACAAATGGGCAACAAACAGGCAATTCTGACAATATACAGGCAACATATGTGCAATCGTGACAATATACTGGCAGCAAATGAGCAATCTTGCCAATACATAGGCAACAAACAGGCAATAAGAAGAATACGCGAGCAGCAAAGGACTTTTGTGCAAATATACAGGGAACAAACATGCAATCATGCTAATACCTGGGTAAAAAAATTGGCAATCATGACAATACATGAGCAGCAAAGTACTTTTTACAATATATGAGGAAGAAATGTGCAATCATGAAAATAAGTGGGCAATAAACAGGCAATTGTGAAAATAAACTGCTAATAAACGCACAATTGTGACAACATGCAGGCAACAAATGGGCAATTGTGATAATAAGCTGATACCAAACAGGTGATAGTGACAATACATGAGCAATAAAGGACTTTTGCTACAATATATAGTACAGGGAATAAACATGCAGTTGTGGCAATATACAGTGATGCAAATGTGCAATTATGAGAATATACAGTTAACAAATGGGCAATCAAGACAATACATGAGCAACAAAGGACTTTTGCTACAATATACAGGGAACAAGCGTGCAGTTGTGGCAATATGCAGGGAAAAAATGTGCAATTGTGGGAATATAAAGGTTACAGATGGGCAATCATGACAATACATGAGCAACAAAAGAATTTTGTAACAATATGCAGGCAATAAAAGAAAAATCATGACAACATGGGCAACAAACAGGCAATCATGACAATATGCAGGCAAAAAACAGACAATAGTAAGTAGGGGATTGTGACAAAATGTGGGCAACAAATGAGAAATTATAATAATACAGCGCCTTGAAAAAGTATTCATACCCCTTGAAATTTTCCACATTTTGTCATGTTAAAACTAAAAACGTAAATGTATTTTATTGGGACTTTATGTGATAGACCAACACAAAGTGGCACATAATTGAAGAAAAATGATAAATGTTTTTTTGTTTTTTTTTACAAATAAATATCTGAAAAGTGTGGCGTGCATTTGTATTCAGCCTCCTTTATTCTGATACCCCTAGCTAAAATCGAGAGGGACAAATTGCCTTCAGAAGTCACCTAATTAGTAAATAGAGTCCACCTGTGTGTAATTTAATCTCAGTATAAATACAGCTGTTCTGTGAAGCCCTCAGAGGTTTGTTAGACAACCTTAATGAACAAACAGCATCATAAAGACCAATCTGCACACCAGACAGGCCAGGGATAAAGATGTGGAGAAGTTTAACCACATAAGGACCAGCCGCCGCAGTTATACTGCGGCAGGTTGGCTCCCCTGGGCGAATCGCCACCATGGTACGTCGGCCGCTTTAAGATCTCTAGGGGGCGCACGCCGGCCACTTGCGATCGCTCCTGACAGAGACAGAATGAAGATCTGTCAATGAAAACAGACAGATCTCGGTTCTATCAGGGGAGGAGAGACAGATCTGCTGCTCCTAAAGATTAGGAACAGGGATCAGTCTTCTCCTCCAGGCAATCCCATCCCCCCCACAGTTAGAATACACATGAGGGAACACATTTAACCTCTTGATCGCCCCTTAGTGTTAACCCCTTCCCTGCCAGTGACATTTATACAGTAATCAGTGGCTATTTTTAGCTCTGATCGCTGTATAAATGTCGATGGTCCCAAATTAGTGTCAAAAGTGTCCGATCTATCTGCCGCAATGTCGCAGTCCCGCTAAAAATCACTGATCGCCACCTTTACTAGTAAAAAAAGAAAAACTATAATCAAAATGCCATAAATCTATTTCCTATTTTGTAGACGCTATAACTTTTGCGCAAACCAATCAATATACGCTTATTGCGATTTTTTTTTTACCAAAAATATGTAGAAGAATACATATTGACCTAACCTGATGAAGGATATGGTTTTTTTTTGGATATTTATTATAGCAAACAGTAAAAAATACAAACCGCAGAGGTGATCAAATACCACCCAAAGAAAACTATTTGTGCGAAAAAAAGGACTTCAATTTTGCTTGAGTACAGCGTCGCGTGACCGCGCAATTGTCAAGTAAAATGATGCAGTGCCGAATCGCAAATAATGGCCCGGTCATTAGGGGGCAAATCTTTCCGGTCCTAAGTGGTTAAAGCAGGATTAGGTTATAAAAAAATATCCCAAGATTTGAACATCTCACGGAGCTCTGTTCAATCCATCATCCGAAAATGGAAAGAGTATGGGACAACTGCAAACCTACCAAGACATGGCCGTCCACCTAAACTGACCGGCCGGGCAAGGAAAGCATTCATCAGAGAAGCAGCTAAGAGGCCCATGGTAACTCTGGAGGAGCTGCTGAGATCCACATCTCAGGTGGGAGAATCTGTCCACAGGACAACTATTAGTCATGTTCTCCACAAATCTGACCTTTATGGAAGAGTGACAAGAAGAAAGACATTGTTAATAGAAAGCCATAAGAAGTCCTGTTTGCAGTTTGTGAGAAGCCATGTGGGGGACACAGCAAACATGTGGAAGAAGGTGCTCTGGTCAGATGAGACCAAAATTTAACTTTTTGGCCTAAAAGCAAAACGCTATGTGTGGCCAAAAACTAACACTGCACATCACCCTGAACACACCATCCCTACCGTGAAACATGGCGGTGGCAGCATCATGTTGTGGGGATGCTTGTCTTCAACAGGGACAGGGAAGCTGGTCAGAGTTGATGGGAAGATGGATGGAGCCAAATACAGGACAATCTTAGAAGAAAACCTGTTAGAGTCTGCAAAAGACTTGAGAATGGGGCGGAGGTTCACCTTCCAGCAGGACAACGACCCTAAACATACAGCCAGAGCTACAATGGAATGGTTTAGATCAAAGCATATTCATGTCATTCATATTCATGTGTTAGAATTGCCCAGTCAAGTCCTGACCTAAATCCAATTGAGAACCTGCAGAAAGACTTGTTTATGGCTGTTCACAGACGCTCTCTATTCAATCTGACAGAACTAGAGCTATATTGCAAAGAAGAATGGGCAAAATGTCCCTCTCTGGATGTGCAAAGCTGGTAGAGACATCCCCAAAAAGACTTGCAGCTGTAATTGCAGTGAAAGGCGGTTCTACAAAGTATTGACTAAGGGGGGCTGAATACAAATACACGCAACACTTTCACATATTTGTTAAAGAAAATGAAAACCATTTATCATTTTCCTTCCACCTCACAATTATGTGCCACTTTGTTTTGGTCTATCACATAAAATCCAAATACATTTCAAGGGGTATGAATACTTTTTTAAGGCACTGTATGTGGGCAACAAATAGACAATCGTGGCAATATGTGGCAAAGACAACAGCAGTGACAACAGTGACAATAATGGTGACAGTAATGGTCGGCCTCCTCGTCCCCACCTCCAGAACATAGCATGCAGGGATCTATATCTCATTCTGGAGGGCTGCAAGAAGAAACAGACTGTCCAACCTTGGAAGAAGAATTTAAGTGCCCACTTGCTGCAGTATTTGGGGTCTGTTCTTGGCACACAGGACATACACTGGGTGGCTGTACAGGGAGGAGCTGGAGGTGGATGGAGCACATCCCACACTTTCTTCCGGCTCTTGCCTTCTCTTGGTTCTCTCCTTCTTCTCAGCTTTGGCTTACAACTCCCAGCTCTTAGATGACAAGAGTAGTGATCTGGTGGTGGTGCCAGAGGGGGACCAACAGGAGGCCCAGCAGGCACACTGGGTACCTAGAATATCTGAAGGTGAGACCTGGAGAGTTCCCGGGGTGTGATCAGGAAGCATCAGATCTGGAGAACTGCTGAAATAAACTTTTCCTGAGAGCAATCAAGAAGGAGTGTGGGGGGGGGGGGGTGCCATTGTTTGTTTCCGTCTTAAAATGCTAGATGCCTAGCTGTAATGCTAATCTTCTAGCTTCAATATTTTATGAATGACAAACCAAGATCGAAGATGCACATCAGAAAATTCAGAAGCCTGCATCTAACTTCTTCCAGGTCAGTAGCTCAAATCATGGAAGCCAGAGGTATCACATGATAGCCAGGCAATTAGAACTTCCAGAAAGAGAGGTAAGTAGCGACAGAAGAAAGTAAAGGAGTTGGAATCAACATCCAACAAATTCGAAAAATAATATACACTATATTGTCAAAAGTATTGGGATACTGCCTTGCTTTGTACACTGGTGAGCAGTCATGTTGGAACAGGAAGGGGCCATCTCCAAATTGTTCCCACAAAGTTGGGAGCATGAAATTGTCCAAAATGTCTTGGTATTTTGACGCCTTAGGAGTTCCCTTCACTGGAACTAAGGGGCCAAGCCCAACCCCTGAAAAACAATTTGGACCAAAGCAAGCACAAAGCAAGGTTTATAAAGACATGGATGAGCGAGTTTGGGGTGGAGGAACTTGGCTGGCCTGCACAGAGTCCTGACCTCAACCCGATAGAACACCTTTGGGATAAAGTGGAAACTGCATGCCAGGCCTTCTCGTCCAACATCAGTGCCTAACCTCACAAATGCGCTTTTGGAAGAATGGTCAAACATTCCCATAGACACACTCCTAAACCTTGTGGACAGCCTTCCCTGAAGAGTTGAAGCTGTTATAGCTGGAAGGGGTGGACCAACTCAATATTGAACCCTACGGACTAAGACTGGTATGTCATTAAAGTTCATGTGCGTGTCCCAATACTTTTGAAAATATAGTGTAAATGGGAACCCTGAAAGCAGTATGAGTATTTTGAATGTGCCCTGTGAACCATATTAACCACAATTGTTATGCCCCGTACACACGGTCGGACATTGTTCGGACATTCCGACAACAAAATCCATGGATTTTTTCCGACGGATGTTGGCTCAAACTTGTCTTGCCTACACATGGTCACACAAAGTTGTCGGAAAATCCGATCGTTCTGAACGCGGTGACGTAAAACACGTACGTCGGGACTATAAACGGGGCAGTAGCCAATAGCTTTCATCTCTTTATTTTTTCTGAGCATGCGTGGCACTTTGTGCGTCGGATTTGTGTACACACGATCGGAATTTCCGACAACGGATTTTGTTGTCGGAAAATTTTATAGCCTGCTCTCAAACTTTGTGTGTCAGAAAATCCGATGGAAAATGTCCGATGGAGCCCACACACGATCGGAATTTCCGACAACAAGGTCCTATCACACATTTTCCGTCGGAAAATCCGACCGTGTGTACAGGGCATTACAATAGTTATTGCTTATAAATATTAAAAACAAAATATAGCATAAAATCATACAAAAATGTTCCAAGGCTACACCTGATATATATATACACACACAAAAATCACAGATAGTTTGCGTAAAGTATTGACGCGTTTCACAGAAGTCACTTCCTCAGGATAAGCGTTGCATAATAGGTATAGATGTTATCCAGTGGGAAAAATACAGCGGTAAATCTAGTAGCAATGGTATCAAGAATAATATAATACAATTTAAACAATATATATCTATAGAAAAAAACACAAAGCACACCACAAAAGGACAAATACCCATACACCTACTGCACCATACCAAACGGCAGGCCCATCCCCCACTGGCCTGTGAGGGGGGTGCAAAATAGGAATGTCTACATACACACACAGGACAACACACTAGTTAATACAAAAAGGACCTACCTCCCAGTTCAACCTGGTGACCAAACATATGTAAAAACAAAATTCAGGAAGTAGCCGTGTATAGCCCCATGAGAATTAATTGGATGCTGACTGCAAGTAACTATAAATAAAGACTAATTAAGCAAAATATAATTAAAAAAAAAACCAAAAAAAGGAAATCTAAGCAGTAAACATAGGTAAAAACAATGGCGCCACTCTAAGTGCAGTATTAAAAACAGATTTAATGTATCTTTAAAATCAAGTACTCACAAGGGTACAAGTAAAGCAGGCGTACAAAGGGTGAGATAATCATGCCAGGTGTCCCAGATGAGGTGTAGAGTCACATCGTGCGGTGGCGTTCTATTCTTCTGACAGGGTGCGCTGCTGGATACTCGCTGTGTCCTGTCGCTGGAACGCGCTGTGTACAATTGATTTTAAGGACACAGCGAGTATCCAGCAGCGCACCCTGTCAGAAGAATAGAACGCCACCGCACGATGTGACTCTACACCTCATCTGGGACACCTGGCATGATTATCTCACCCTTTGTACGCCTGCTTTACTTGTACCCTTGTGAGTACTTGATTTTAAAGATACATTAAATCTGTTTTTAATACTGCACTTAGAGTGGCGCCATTGTTGTTTCTCTTCTTCAGTACCCAGAGGATTGCTTCATCCTGATCTACAGGGCTGCCTTCTACAGTAGCTTATCATGGACTAATTCAGTTTCAGTTTTAGTTTCATTTTGGACTTTAGCATTTCAGTTTCAAGCTGATCAGCACAAATTCATAATTTTTATTGTTTATTATATGTTTTACTTTAGTTATGAAACCACCCTTCAGTCATTTATTCTCTTTGTATTAGAAGCAATATATGTATTTTTTAGGGGGCTCCAGCTGTTTCATACTGGTTGAATGTTAGCGCTCACATGTATATGTTGTATAGGTAAAAACAAAATTCAGGAAGTAGCCGTGTATAGCCCCATGAGAATTAATTGAATGCTGACTGCAAGTAACTATAAATAAAGACTAATTAAGCAAAATATAATAAACCCCCCCCCCCCCCAAAAAAAAAGGAAATCTAAGCAGTGACTATACTATATGCTGTACACAATGAGAGAGAACTGGAGGATATAAATTCGTAAAAACAGCCCAGTGGTTGATAATTTTTTATTATTAATTAAAAGATTACTAATAATAATAACAACAATACTAAATAACAATACAACAAATAACAAAACAATACTAAATACTACTACTACTAATTATTACTATTATTATTATTATTATTCCATCCTCATGACCTGCGTGTGGTCCAGCATACGATAATAAAAAGCTGGATTTCGGTGCACAGGAAGGACAGTTGAGAAGTACATAATCCTTTTATCCTCTCACTCTTTCAAATGTAACTGCCTCTTCAATAAATCAATATCCATGTCGACGGCAGGCGGCCTTATGGACACAAGTCATGTTCTGAGTCCGGAGTCCCTCTCAGTCGGTGTTTCATATTTGGGTTTCTGAAGTTGTAGCTTCATCTTTCGGAGTCTCCTGGGGAAGGATGTATCTGTTGTCGATACTCTCTGCCCTTGAAATTGACCCGTTATCACCTGCGCCGCGCTTCAGAAACTTTGTGATAATCGCTGCATTCGAATTTGATCTGTGCGCTAAGAGAAAAGCTATTTTAACGAGGTGCACATGACGGGGGGGGGGGACAAAATGGACAGGGAGATAGTTACTGATGTGCCATAAGACACAAACCAGACGTGACTTGCATTTGTTACTCATTTTTCAGCGACCTCGGTGGCCCCGCCATCTTACTTCCCCCCCCTGTGGAGGATCAGAGAGGATTATGGGACACATTAGGAATTGCTCATGTTGGGTACCTAATGAAGGTGAGATCCGAAGTCCGGGTAAAAAATGCTACTAAGGTGCAGGGTCAGCGTGCTTTTCCCTTGGGTCTGGTCCTGTAACATAACAATTCAGAGGAAATATAACAATTCAGAAGAACTCAGTTTATTGCTGTTGACCAAAGAATGAACACAACCTGTTTTGTATTGAAATGGATTTCAGTTTGATGGCTAATAGAACTATGAACCGGGAAACATTTGTATGGTGTACATAGCTAATGACTTATCCATTGAGCTCCTTACCATCTGGTTATATATTAATTGAGCAATTACCGGTTAGTATTTGGTGTTAAAGATAGTTTGGGGTCTGATTTGGGCAAGACTGATTATCTCAGAGCATCAAAAGGGTTGTCCAAAAAATATCAAAATGCTCTGAGACATCCCTAATCTTAGTCAAACATGTACCAAGTTCGAAGGAAGGTTTTTAGCCCCAAATGTTGGAGTAAATCTCAGCAGAAGAACCCATGGCAAAGGGACATGCTGGAGCACTGTTTCTTAAAAAATTGGTTGATTAGTCATATTATATAAAAACTCTTTCTTTAAAAACTTGATGTATATTGGTCATCCTATGAGAACTATTTCTTCCAAAGGTCGATGTACCGTATATTGGCCATCTTATGAGAACTATTTCTTTAAGAGGTTGATGTTTATTGGTCATCTTATGAGAACTATTTTTGCAAAAAGTTGACGTTTATTGGTCTGCATATGAAAACTATCTCTTCAAAATGATGATGTGTATTAGTCGTATTATCGGAAATATTTCCTCAAAAAGTTGATTGTATTTAATCATCTCATGGGAACTATATATTCAAAAGGTTGATGGTTATTGGTCATCTCCTAAGAACTATTTCTGCAAAAAGTTGATGTTTATTGGTCATCTTTTGGGAACTATTTCTTCAAAAGGTTAATAAGTATTGGTCATCTTATGAGAACTACAGTATTTCTTCAAAAGTTAATGTGTGTTGGTCATCTTATGGGAACTATTTCTTCAAAAGATTGATATTTTTGGTCATCTTACGATGATTTTTTCTTCAAAAAGTTGATGTGTATTGGTCATCTTATGAGAACTATTTCTTCAAAGGGTTGATCAGTCATCTCAAGAGAACTATTTTTTCAAAAAGTTAATGTTTTTGGTCATTTTATGAGAACTATTTCCTCAAAAGGTTGATGTGTATTGGTCATTATAAAAAAACTACCTTTTCAAAACGTTGATGTGTATTGGTCATCTTATGAGAACTCTTTCTTTAAGAGGTTGATGTTTATTGGTCATCTTATGAGAACTATTTTTGCAAAAAGTTGACGTTTATTGGTCTTCATATGAAAACTATCTCTTCAAAATGATGATGTGTATTAGTCGTATTATCGGAAATATTTCCTCAAAAAGTTGATTGTATTAATCATCCCATGGGAACTATATATTCAAAAGGTTGATGTTTATTGGTTATCTCCTAAGAACTATTTCTTCAAAAATTTTATGTCTATTGGTCATCTCATGAGAACTATTTCTGCAAAAAGTTGATGTTTATTGGTCATCTTTTGGGAACTATTTCTTCAAAAGGTTAATAAGTATTGGTCATCTTATGAGAACTACAGTATTTCTTCAAAAAAGTTAATGTGTGTTGGTCATCTTATGGGAACTATTTCTTCAAAAGGTTGATATTTTTGGTCATCTTACGATAATTTTTTCTTCAAAAAATTGATGTGTATTGGTCATCTTATGAGAACTATTTCTTCAAAGGGTTGATCAGTCATCTCAAGAGAACTATTTTTTCAAAAAGTTAATGTTTTTGGTCATTTTATGAGAACTATTTCCTCAAAAGGTTGATGTGTATTGGTCATTATAAAAAAAACTACCTTTTCAAAACGTTGATGTGTATTGGTCATCTTATGAGAACTATTTCTGAAAAAAGATGAATAAATATTGGTCATCTTGTAAGAACTATTTCTGAAAAGAGCTGAGGTGTATTAGTCATCTTATGAGAACTATTTCTGAAAAAAGTAGATGTCTATTGGTCATCTTATGAGAAATATTTCTTCAAGAAGTTGATGTTTATTGGTCATCTCCTAAGAAATATTTCTTCAAAAATTTTATGTATATTGGTCATCTCATGAGAACTATTTCTGCAAAAATTTTATGTATATTGGTCATCTTATGGGAACTATTTCTTCAAAAGGTTGATATTTTTGGTCATCTTACGATAATTTTTTCTTCAAAAAGTTGATGTGTATTGGTCATCTTATGAGAACTATTTCTTCAAAAGGTTGATGTGTATCAGTCATCTCAAGAGAATTATTTTTTCAAAAAGTTAATGTTTTTGGTCATTTTATGAGAACTATTTCCTCAAAAGGTTGATGTGTATTGGTCATCAGAAAAAAAACTACCTTTTCAAAACGTTGATGTGTATTGGTCATCTTATGAGAACTATTTCTGCAAAAAGTTGATGTTTATTGGTCATCTTTTGGGAACTATTTCTTCAAAAGGTTAATAAGTATTGGTCATCTTATGAGAACTACAGTATTTCTTCAAAAAAGTTAATGTGTGTTGGTCATCTTATGGGAACTATTTCTTCAAAAGGTTGATATTTTTGGTCATCTTACGATCTTTTCGAAACGTTGATGTGTATTGGTCATCTTATGAGAAATATTTCTGAAAAAAGATGAATAAATATTGGTCATCTTGTAAGAACTATTTCTGAAAAGAGTTGAGGTGTATTAGTCATCTTATGAGAACTATTTCTGAAAAAAGTAGATGTCTATTGGTCATCTTATGAGAAATATTTCTTCAAGAAGTTGATGTTTATGGTGATCTTATGACCAATCAACAACTTTTTGAAGAAAAAGTTCTCATTCATGATCTTTGCACAAGATCTTACCTCCAACTTTTGGGGCTGAAAACCTTCCATGGTATCCTGTGACAGAATCCAGTTACACCGCAGTGTAGGATCATCCACAGCACCCCAACAAGCATAAAGAGTGACCATACTCTGCGTGGAGACAATGATATTCTCTGCAAGCTCCTCATTTATCTTGTTTGATCCCTACATGTGCATCCTGCAATCTCACAGATGGGAGTACACAATCCAAAATCTTCTCGTTTAGTTTTTTACACTTCTGCCTAAGGCCCCTTTTAAATTGTTGGGATGGAATCTGTTTAGCGGGAGATCGCTCCGCCGATCCCCACTGAGCAGACGGGTGACAGGTCTGTCTCCGCTTACCATGCGGGGTGGAGACAGACCCAGTCCCGCTCTCCTGTATGGGGAGATCGGGTAAAATATGATCCGCCAGACGGATATAGATTAGGACCACCATCTGTCTGGATTTTGCGGACAGGATCGGATACCACTGTCATCCGCTGCTCCATAGGGGTGAATAAAGGGTCCGATCAGGTCCGCCTGAAAAACAGCCCATGTGAAAGGGCCCTAAAATCATTACAGTATACAGAACTAGGGTTGTCATTTAAATTCCCAACCATGACACTACATTCCTGAAGTTTGCATGTTCTCCTTGTGTCTGCGTGGGTTTCCTACGGGTACTCCAGTTTCCTCCCACACATCAAAGACATGCTGGTAGGTTAATTGGCTCCTGTCTTAATTGGCTTAATGTATGCATGAATGTGAGTTATGGATTTTAGATTGTAAGCTTCTTGAGGGCAGAGACTGATGTGAATGTATAATATATTTATATGTAAAGCGCTGTGTAAATTGACGACTCTATAGAAGTACCTGTAAATAATACATACATAAATAAATAAATTTAGATCTCTCCTTTTTATTCCTCCTTTTTCCTCTCTCATCTCTCCTTTTGGAAAAACTCCTCGCTGTGTGTCAATTTTCACGGCTTTCAGGAATTTGCATTTAATTAATCACATGGCATTGTATGAATAAATCACACTTTCAAACATTTTCCGGTTTTCGGCAACCCAAAGGTGACATTTCTACCAGATTTTTGACCACTTGTTTGCCTAAAATCAGGAAATAGTTACATCTGCAGATGGCAGATTGCTTTGGACTGTTCAATTCCATAGGTTTGTATATTTTTTAAGATGATGGAATGATAAAATTCCCACCTACATAATAGTGAGGCTGGAAGAACATTCTCTCAAGAGCCCTCAGACCTGATGCAAGCAGTGGGCTGGCTCATGAGAGGAGCTTTGCAAATATCAGATGGGCGGGTGTCAGCCTGGAGAAGTGAGCATTCCAAGGGAAGCTATACAATAAAACCTTGATTTGAGAGCGTTTTGCAAGACAAGCAGAATTTTTAAATAAATTTTGACTTGATATACAAGCGATGTCTTGATATACAAGTAGCATCATGTCACAACTGAGTACAAAAGAGAAGAGAGGCGCCTCTAAGTGTAGCAATATGGTTACATTTAATGAAGGTACAACATTTAGCAACTAACATGGTTGATGATTAAAAGAGGAACATCTAAGTATGCAGGCATCCGGGGTAAAGCTGTCCACTTAGACCGTCCTCCTCACCACCACCGACGTCATCCGTTCCATGCTGTGCTCCACGAGCGCTTTAAGCCTCGCTTTCAGGGTAGTCTTCCCGGTCACAATTGCAGACTGTGAGAGCCGGCGGTGCGGAGGCTATAATGATACGCACCCACTAAGGTTCATCACAGTGTTTAAACAACGGAGTGACGGAACTTGAAAGGAGAGATATATACCTCCAATGTGGAGCTTATGACTAGTGCTTGGGTGACTTGGATTATATTGCAGTTACGGGATGGCAGTTGCCCATTGGTTCAACCCTTTTTCTACAAGTCCAATGTACCATTTTATGAAGATTGCTCATATACATGTTTGATTTTTTATAGAACAATCATTCTCTGAACCATACTCCTGAAGAAGGGGTCTGTCCGCGAAACATGTAGAGTTCTTGAACTGGGAAGGAACAAATGTCTATTCCCTCACCGTGGGTGGATATGTGTATCGTTTTTCCAGTTCTTGTCAGGGTTATTTAAAGTGTCTCAATGTGTCACGTTTCTGCCCTTGCGGGTTTCATTTAATTGTTAATCTTTAATAATATTAGATATATTTTTACAAAATTTTTTGTGAGTCCATATCGTACTATGAAAGTCCAAAGTTGCCTCCAATCTTCTGCCTTTCTTTTGGAGGTCACATCTATTATTAATAACAAACTAACATACAAAATAACAGATCGGTATGCTGTTAGCACGACCGATATATTATTATGCGTAAATGCATTTTGTTATTCCTTTACCATATATCCCAGAACACTGTGATAGCCACATAAGAGATATTAATTTATAAGACCCTTCAAGGGAGGATTAAAATGTGCAATTATACTGTCCTCTGGAGATAGGAGTGCATGTTATTAATAATTGTTCTTTACGGGCTGAACTTTATATAATCTGGCCGGTAACAACTGGATGAGGAGACAATTGTATGTCTGTGAGGTCCTCAGATATCCCCTTAGTGAAGTCAATCTCAGGAAAAGAAATACAATGAAATACGAAAATTATGTATCCCACCCCCCCCCCCCACCCCACCCCCATGGACAGCAATGGGAGAGTCTTTTTACTGAATGATTTGTGGCCGCAATAATTTTGCATGTTTAATGAAAAATCTCTTGGCTGCTGCAGGTTACCGAACATTCATTTAGGTTCATGATCCAACGTTTACCCCAAAACAAAGTGACCTCTGGGAATATATTAAGTGACATTAACCACTTGCCTACCGGGCACTTAAACCCCGCTTTCTAACTAGGCCAAAGCTTTCAGCACTGTCACACTTTGAATGACAATTACTCAGTCATGCCACACTGTACCCATATGAGATGTTTGTCCTTTTTTTTTCACACAAATAGAGCTTTCTTTTGGTGGTATTTAGACATCACTGAGTTTTTTTTAATTAAGAAAAAGACCGAAAATTTTGTAAAAACATGCATTTTTCTTCGTTTCTGTTATCAAATTTAGCAAATTAGTAATTTTTCTTAATACATTTTGGCCAAAATTTACACGGCTACATATCTTTGGTAAAAATAACCCAAATTAGTGCATATTATTTGGTCTTTGTGAAAGTTATAGAGTCTACAAGCTATGGTGCCAATCATTGAAAATTGATCACACCTGATGTACTGAAGGCCTATCACTTGAGACACTTATGCCGCGTACACACGGTCGGACTTTCCGACGGGAAATGTTCGACGGGAGCTTGTTGTCGGAAAGTCCGACCGTGTGTAGGCTCCATCACACATTTGCTGTCGGAATTTCCGGCCCAAATGTTTGAGAGCGGGTTCTCAAAATTTCTGCCGATTTCACTTGTTGTCGGAAAGTCCGATCGTGTGTACACAAGTCGCACTGGCTATTGAACTTCCTTTTTCCTGGCTCGTCGTATGTGTTGTACGTCACCGCGTTCTCACGTTCTGAATTTCCAACAACATTTGTGTGACCGTGTGTATGCAAGACAAGTTTGAGCCAACATCCTTCGGAAAAACATCTACGGTTTTGTTGTCGGAAATTCCGATCGTGTGTACGCAGCATTAGGCCTCATGCACACGGGGCGTTTATAACGCTGCTTCTAGGGGCGTCTGACTTTTTTTTGTTACAGTTTAAAACGATCCCTCCATGTTAGCCTATGGCCTCATGCACACGCAGGCTTTTAGGAGCTGTAGGTGGCATAGGTGTCTTTAAGCTCCAAAAAAAAAACAGGACCAGCCTGTTCTGATGACCGGCACTAGATCTGTAAAAACGCCTGACGCTGGTAAAAGCTGCTAAATGCGGCTTAACGCTGGATACAGCCGCATTAAGCTTTGTCAGTCATGATGATCCAACTTGCGGTGCGACTTGTGTGCTGAGGATCTTGAAGGGGAACCCCCCGCAGAAAAAAAATGGCGTGGGGTTCCCCCCAAAATCCATACTAGACCCTTATCCGAGCATGCAGCCCGGCATCATGCACCACCTAGTGCATTATGGGACGGTGACATTACAAGGGGCTCCAGATGTTGTCACCGGGTGGCCCCGCCCCATGGCTATATAAGTATTGGCACACGGCGGACCCAACATTACACCGGGAGGCAGCATCGGAGGAAGAACAGAGGGAGAAAACAGCAGAGAGAAGATCCGGCGGTGTGGGTCAGTGTATGTGTCAGGTAGGTGAGCCAGTGTATGGGTCAGGTAGGTGGGTCAGTGTATGTGTCAGGTAGGTAGGTGGGTCAGTGTATGTGTCAGGTAGGTAGGTAGGTCAGTGTATGTGTCAGGTAGGTGGGCCAGTGTGTGGGTCAGTGTATGTGTCAGGTAGGTAGGTGGGCCAGTGTATGTGTCAGGTAGGTAGGTGGGCCAGTGTATGTGTCAGGTAGGTGAGCCAGTGTATGGGTCAGGTAGGTAGGTCAGTGTATGTGTCAGGTAGGTGGGTCAGTGTATGTGTCAGGTAGGTGGGTCAGTGTATGTGTCAGGTAGGTCACATGTTATAAGGGCAGGGTAAAGGGGGTGGAGTCTGAAGTCAGGGGGCAAAGCCAAGGGGGCGGAAAAATGAGGTTTTGCCTAGGGTGTCAAAAATCCTTGCACCAGCCCTGTTGGTTTGTGTGACAGTTATAGTGTCTACAAACTGGGATATATACTGGAATTTTTATTTATTTATTTATTTATTTATACTAGTAATGGTGGCGATTAGTGACTTATAGTGGGGACCAGTGGCGGCCTGTCTACGCATGGATTTCAGTGGGGGGGGGGTTTGAAGCACATGATTAGAGCCAGAGGCTCTAATAGGCTTTTAAAAAGGTCGGGCTCGGGGCGCAGATCAATGCGCCCCGAGCACACCCACTTGTGTGACAATAGCGAATGAATATTTACTATTGCCTCCCTCATTCTCCTCCTGGCCAATCAGGAAGCACCTATTGGCCAGGGAGCCTTAGGACTCCCTGGCCAACCGTGTCTCAGGACACATTTCCTGTGCGGCCGGGTGGAGAATCTCTCTCTGTGTGCTCCCTGGCAGAATCGGTCAGAGCAGCCCCGGCTCTTCCTTCCCCCTTCCTCCATAAGGTAAGGCATCCGTGTCTCTCGCGGGGGGAGGGGGGGCGGATAAAAGCCGCCGTCCATCTCCCACACGCGCGCGCGGGGGGGGGTGGTGGTGTGGTGATGTTAGTTTGTGCTGTTTCTGCTGTCGGCTGATGTCGCAGAGCCGATCCAGGCTCGGCCAAGATCGCGAAAATGGAGTCGGTATCCGCCCACGTGCCTGGACCGGTACCCAGCTCAGCCTCTCAGCGAGTTGCTTTGAGCCTGAGCCGGCCACTCCCACCCCCTCCACAGCCCAGTGAGCAAGAGAGGGGGGCGGAGCAGATAGCCAGTGATTAACAGTCACCGGCTCTCTGCTCAGGAACACAAGTTCCCGCTACACAAAGTGTGAATGGGGCCTAGGCCGCTGTGACCAACAGTGATATTTTCCAGGAAAATTTGCTGATGATCCAAATAGATGATTTCGTAACGAAATAAATTTTGCCGAAATGACTCAGCTCAACTCCTAATTTTATGAAGCCTACAGGGCTGTCTTCCTCGTCCCGGCTGAAGGTAGTTAAGATTCGGCGGAGATATCGGCGCGTACGATGGGTGGATGGGGAGAGAGCTGCTCCGTTTGGCACGTATAAACTCTAACGATGATTGCCAGCTCCTGAGATAAAACCGGGGGAATAGCGGCTTTAATACGAGCCAGATGTTCCAGGCAGGATCACATTTCTCATAGCTTGCTCTGATCTCTCCTGAATTAATCCCCTCTTAATATTTCACTGCGATATTGGCCTGGGCCCCGCTTCCATCTGCACGCGGGTACAATGCGTATACACAGACGGTAAACCTGGGGATTACGCCCGCTGCCAAATTTAATTATTAATCATAAAGAAAAGTGTCTTTCGCTTTGTTACTTGTTTCCTGGTGGAAGGAAAACTACTTTTCTTTGTGTGAAGTTGGATGATGAAAAAAAAAAAAAAGTCGAGTTTGAACTTGTAAATCCTTCAGGTGTTTAACCCTTTTTAGAGCCGGGCGCTGCCAGCTGTGCATTTCTGGACACTTGGAATTTTATCTTTTGTGGGTTTGTTTGACATATGTTACCGGTGTAAGAAGGAAGATGGATGGGCTGGGATACACTATACTACCAAAAGTATTGGGACGCCTGTCTTTACACGCACATGAACTTTAATGGCATCCCGGTCTTAGTTCGTAGGGTTCAATATTGAGTTGGCCCCGCTCTGCAGCTATAACAGCTTCAACTCTTCTGGGAAGGCCGTCCACAAGGTTTAGGAGTGTGTCTATGGGAATGTTTGATCATTCTTCCACAAGCCCATTTTGAGGTGATGTTGGACAAGAACATTCATCCCAAAGGTGTTCTATCGAGTTGAGTTGTGCAGGCCAGTCAAGTTCCTCCACCCCAAACTCGCTCATCCATGTCTTTATGGACCTTGCTTTGTGCACTGGTCCAATTCATTTGATGGAAGGGGGTTATGGTGGGGGGTTGATTTTCAGGGGTTGGGCTTGGCCCCTTAGTTTCAGTGAAGGCTTCAGCATACCAAGACAATTTGTGGGAACAGTTTGGGGATGCACTGGTGCGCAGTCATGTTGGAACAGGAAGGGGCCATCCCCAAACTGTTCCCACAAAGTTGGGAGCATGAAATTGTCTAAAATGTCTTGGTATGCTGAAGCCTTAAGATTTCCCTTTACTGGAACTAAGGGGCCAAGCCCAACCCCCGAAATACAACCGCACACCCTAATCCCCCTTCCATCAAATGATTTGGACCTGTGCACAATCAAAGTCCATAAAGACATGGATGAGCGAGTTTGGGGTGGAGGAACTTGAATGGCCTGCACAGAGTCCTAACCTCAACTCGATAGAACACCTTTGGAATGAATTAGAGCGGAGACTGCGAGCCAGGCCTTCCCGTCCAACATCAGTGCCCGACCTCACAAATGTGCTTCTGGAAGAATGGTCAAACATTCCCATAGACACACTCCTAAACCTTGTGGACGGCCTTGCCAGAAGAGTTGAAGCTGTTATAGCTACAAGGGGTGGGCCAACTCAATATTGAACCCTACGGACTAAGACTGGGATGCCATTAAAGTTCATGTGCGTCTAAAGGCAGGTGTCCCAACACTTTTGGTAATATAGCGAATCTCATGTCATATGACCTTAACTTCTACTATAGCCACTTGCCGACCGGCCCATAGTAAAAATACATTATTACTTTAACGTTAAAGGTTAAGTTCACCTTTTTTTTTTTTTTTCTAAATTCCAGCTCCCCAATGCACCAATAGAGCATTCATGTACTTTTTTTGCAAAAATATCAAAGCTTTCCATAAAATCTACAGACACGTACCTTACTGTCCTACATCCATGATTCCAAACGTATCTATTGCTTCTGTCTTACGTCCTTATAGACTTTAGGTCATGACACAGGAAGGAGTTGACCAGCTGCCCTCATTAGCACACACCCTGCATCTTCCACCCTCCCATTCCCAGCTGCACTTTTTTTAAATGAAATGCAATCAATCAGTGATCACCCTTCTCAAAAAATACACAATCAAGTTTGCATAGTGTATGGCCATCTTTATACAAGTACATAGGAGGGAATGGACAGAAACTCTCAGCTGCCAAGCCCCGTTCACGTCGCTGCATAGCGGGAACTCGCATTCCCACGTGCGTTTTTTTTTTTTTTTTTTTTTTTTAGCGAGGTGTTTTGGAGCATTTTCACCCATCGCACATAGGGAAGCCCGCCCACCTGAATGGGCCTCCCTACACGCAGCAATCGCCCCAAAGAAGCTTCTGAACTTTTTTAAGAGCGGAGCTTGGTGCATTTTTACTGCGATTTTTGGTGCAGCGCGTTTCTAAAATGCAAGGAAAGAAGTGGGTGGGGCCTTATGGTTCCCTCCCAGTGCCACTGCTCTGCTGTCTGTGCGGCACAGTGATGAGTTAATACAGCAATCCTACAATTGCTAAATCATTTCTCCTTTCAACTACGAGCAAAGCGGTCACATAACCCAGTGGTCATCAACTCCTGTCCTCAGGGCCCACTAACAGGCCAGGCTTGCAAGATATATGAAATACATCACAGGTGATATCATTTGCTGCTCAGTGATTGCAGTATTCTAGTCTGCATCTCCCCCAAGGTAATACATAAAACCTGGCCTGTTAGTTGGCCCTGGGGACTGGGTTGATGACCACTGGCATAACCAACGTTTACTACTGGCATTGGGGAAGCCCAGCTTAGGACCAACGTGTCTTTTGCCATGGGCTCCAGGTGCCATATTGGAAGAGCCTATGTCTAGGTTCTGGTGGCCATTTTGGATGCAGATGTTTCATATATATCTACGTCACAAAGGGGGGGCCAAGAGTGGGAAGTGTGGTTAGGAAGAGGACAGATATCCTCCTATCACACTCCTTCCTGGGTGAGGCCTTGGGTGTAGAACTGCTGTAGCAATGACCAGTTGGTTGCCTGGAAAATCAATGAAAATTAATTAAAAAAAAAAAAAAAAGCATATGTCTCCAGCGCACTATGGCTCAATTTCTAAGTTCAAAATGTTATTAAATGATCGCATTAAAGTAAGTGCAAGTGTAGCACCCTCCTATCGTAGGATGCTATAGAGAAGTATCTTTTGGCTCCTTGTGCAATCAAAGGAGCAGTGATCGTTTGTCCTGGTCTGTTCAGGATTTCACAGACTGGGAGTTTGATTGCTTCCTCTTGCCTCTGGAAGAAAGCAGGGGGAATGCAAATAACCAGCCTGAATATTTATCATGCTCCAGCCAATCCCTGTGAAGAAGTGCCCAGAAGGGGGTTGGAAAGGTGATAAATAGCCTGAAGCACTGGAGAGCTGGGTTCCTTCTCCCCAGGAGGGTTCCAAAAACTTGACGGGCCATGGACTGTGTAGCTGTTCTTGAAGCCTCAGCTGTGTCAGGGCTGAGGGCCCGGATGGATCTTCCCAGAAGCTGATTGTAGGACCTCACCACAAAGGATCTGGTCTGGAAAAGGACTGCCGCACTCACTGGACCTGGAAGATGGTAGATGTCCTGGGGACTTGTGAGTAAAGACTCTACATTGATCACGGAAACTGTGCAGTGTTCTGGAAATCACATTGGCTACCAGTAGTTTTGCATAGGGACAAGGTAACCAGATGCCAGAACCAAACTTGCTTCATGGTCCCCCCAACTGTGAGGCTTTAGTCTGTTAGTTGTCTTCAGCTTGGGGGGGGGTAAACCGTCCAAAGTTCACATTTTCTTAAGGAGAAGACTGTCCTGTAATTGCTATGTGCTAATCATTTTGGACTATTCCATGCCCTAACCCAGGGTTTCTCAATCAGTGTTCCATGGAACCCTAGGGTTCCTGTCAGGAAAAGCCCTCTTGCAAATATCCCAGCAAACTAAAGTTTAAAGGAATGCCTGTGCACAGAAGCGCCATCCGGCGCTCGCGCGCGCGCAATAGCGCCAAAAGCGCTAACGTGCGTACGCGCATGCGCAATAGCGCCAATAGCGGCGCCCTGTGACAGCACTTGGCGCCAAAGAGGCTATTGAAGGAGGGCTGTTCCACTGCTGCCTTGCTGTCCGGTCTACAGCGTTCCTGAAGACCCCTTGTGCCCTGTTACTTGCATATTGCTACCTGATACCTGTTGGACTGTTCCTGACTACTCTGTTTGCTGCCTGCCCTGATCTCAGCTTTTGGACTTTGACTACTCTCCCGGATTTACCTTCTGTACCTGATCTGCCCGCCTGTGTTTGACCCGGCTTGCCTGTACCCTGCTGTCTACCTCCCGCTGCTGGACTACAAGACATCTCCCTGCTGTCTACGTCCTGCTGCTGGACTACAAGACACCTCCCTGCTGTCTACATCCTGCTGGTGAACTACAAGACACCTCCCTGCTGTCTACATCCTGCTGCCGGACTACAGGACACCTCCCAGCTGACTACCTGATTCAGCTCTCTGCTCCAGCCTTCCAGTCAGGCACTTGTGCCCCTTCGCACTCCCGAGCCCCTGTCATCACTACCAGGGGTTCCCGAGTCGGAGGTATACGAGAGGCCGTTCCCTGCATTCCGGGCTCCACCTACCAGGTACGTGACAGTTCCTCCTGAGGATTCTAGGGGTTCCTTGAGGAATGGGCAATTTCTGACTCTCTGATCCCATTAACACCATTGATCTTTTTAGCTATCTGTAAGGGGGTAATTCTTCCCAATGACCACAAATGTTCTGAGCATTCTTCCTACTGACCATCACACTAATGTATCACGAGTTCTAGATATAGACATTTTTTATCAGGGGTTCCCTGAGACTTGCCCCATTACCACTCCCCAAGGCACTGCAGCACCACTTGACTTTCTTTCCCAGGCCATTGGGATGGAATTGCTTATTTTAGTCATATCTGTCGGGTTGTGTATGGCATACTCATCAGTGATTGGCTGTAGCCGGTCATCCCAGTACAACGAGCGGCTCAGTATTCCCCCAGTGGGTTTTATATCAATAGTCGGAAGATGTAGAAGTGGGAACGTGGAGGAGAGCAAAGGCTGAATAAAATATTTGCAAAATGCATCTAAAAAGATACAATGTGGCAGGCGGGAATGTAAACAGACAGCGCGGTTCCCGTCCCCAGAGTCTGCTGCGCCAAACACTTTCATACTGCGATGCTGAGTGACAGCTGAAGAGACGAGGGGAAGAAGGAGCAATGTCATCCTAGGAGGGAGACAGCAGATGCTCATTATCCAGAACAGGCCGCGCTCGCTCGCTCTCCATCTCTTTCTCCGACTTCACACCGGCAAGATGTTCACAATGAGGCTGATTTCGAAAAGGAGGAGAACCTGTTCACTCCGCTTAGTAATTAATCTGAAAATGATTTTTGCTTGCGCATGATTGGACGATTAAAAGTCAACACAGCTTCACCTTATGCACTTAACTAAGGAACATTCAATACTGTTTGCTGAGGACACGTCTCTGCACGTACGGTAATCACTGGGACAGGCCTGGGCTGGTCTGCAGTCAATGTACGCTTGTGCCTATTGATGATAACATGAACAAACCTGGGTTTGCTTTGAGCAGGGGTCAGCAAACATTCCTAAAGTTTGGGGGTCAGATCCAAACCCCATTGAAGTCAGTGGGAGCCGAATGGTAAAAGACAGCCTTTTTTTCTATGCTGATTGGCAAGGGATTGTCAAACAAATGGCATGGGGGACTGGGCACTGCCCTGGGGAACATGTAACAAAGCAAGATTTTTTTGGTGATTTTAATAATACTAAAAGCGGAGTTCCACCCAAAAGTGGAACTTCTGCTCATTGTACTCATTCCCCCCTCCGGTGCCACATTTGGCACCTTTCGGGGGGGGGGGGGGGGACAGGATACCCGTCCTTCACAGGTATCCTGTCCCCACTTCCGGGAGCCTCAGCCGCAGATATTTGCGTCACCGCTCAGGCTCCCTCCTCCTTCCCCGGCCACCGGGCCAGTAGGGGAGAGGAGCGGAGCCTCACGCATGCGCAGTAGGGTTCCCGGCGTGAAGCCGTAAGGCTACACTCCTGGGTTCCCTTACTCGCAATGAAAGCGGCATGCATCAGACAGCTGATGGAAACATCAGCTGCTGTGCCGACATCGCTGGACTCCAGGAACGGTAAGGTCCTGTGGGGCAAAAAGAAGAACCCGCTCCAGGTGTTTGCTTCCTAATGATCTCTCCCTTCTCCAATCGTGGGTGCAGCTCAATATGCAAAAATGGAAGAAAAAGGTCCGGATGTCCGCACGCCAATGAAAAAGATTTCTTTATTGTTATAATAAATCCATGCAGCAAGGATAAAACCACTGACGCGTTTCACACCACAGCTATGAATAAGCACCTGCTGTAATGGTGTGAAACGCGTCAGTGGTTTTATCCTTGCTGCATGGATTTATTATAACAATAAAGAAATCGTTTTCATTGGAGTGCGACCATCCGGACCTTTTTGTTTAATTTTTGCATAAGGTTCTGTGGGGGTCTGCATGTAGGGGGCTTATTAAAATCTGGAAAACCCCTTTCAACAGTAAAGGGGGCCCCCAGATAGAGCCCTACAAATTACAGGTACATGAGAGCTCCTGACTGCATTGTTCTGATTGTAAACAAAGCAGCCAGGGATTCCCTTCATCTACACCAGATTCTTATACTTGATGGGGGTTTGCTATAGATCTTAATGGGGACCCCCACACAAAAAAAACAACCCAGCTAGGGGTTCCCCCATGATTCATACCATGCCCTTTACACAAAAAAAAAGAAGCATGAGCTCCCCTCAATTCTATACCAGACCCCTTAGATTTAAAGGGAGAAACCCATGCAAAAACCAAAAAAAAAAAGTGTGAGGTCCCCCCAAAAATCAACACCAGACCTGTATCCAAGCATGCAGCCTGGCAGGCCTGGAAAGGGGGAGGGCACAAGGGTGTACCCTCCACCCCCTATACCAGGCCATATGCCCTCAACATGGGGGGAGTACCTTACCATTGTGAACCCCTCCGACAGGGGCCTCTTTACCCACAACCCCGGCCTGATGGTTGTGGGGGTCTGCATGAAGGGGGCTTATTAGAATCTCAAAGCCTCCTTTAACAATAAGGGGGCCCCCAGATACAGCCCGCAAGTGAGTGAGTAAGAGGTACATAGAACCCCTACTCATTCACCAAAAAAAGTAAACAGTTAAAAATAAAGCACAAAGAGTTTTTTAATAATAATAATAAAAAGTCCCATGGTGTATATCCATCGTCAATCACGTCATCCAGTGATGTGGATCCACATCAATCATGTTGCCTGATTTCCTCTGACCCACCTTTTTTTGGACCCGATCAGGTCATCACCCGGCTTCTCTATGCAATGCAGGCAGATCACGGCTGGTGGGAGGGGTCGGCAGGGTGCTGTACAGAGCTTCCAGAAATCATCACAGCACCCGGAGTCAGTACTTACCTAAAGAGCTCTCAGTCCTGAAGCAAGCCTCTTGGGAGGAGTTATGCAAATAATAAAATGCCTTGATGGGTGGGTATCGGTCTGAATGAGTGGGCATTCCTGGGCAGGCTAAATTTGCAAGCAAACCATCCTCGGTAACACCCACATGTGATGCTGAACCTCTATGATTGAATGACTGCAAGGGGCAGGCCAGGGACAGTCGGATTGTGGAGGAAATGGCTAGACGATGCTGACTGTCATCCAACCAGGAAATGAAGAAGACTCCCTCTGACTTGCTGCAGTTTCTAATGCACATTGTGAGAAGTTCACAGTGTGCAATGTAATCAGAATAAGCCATTTCAGTTTTCGTTTTAACGTTGAAGTTTCTTCGATAAAAACTTGATGAGGGATTCTTGGCGGTCCTCATGTCAGATCTTTTGGGTTTGTGTTTCTACATGTAAAGGCGTCAGCGGGGCCCAGATGTGTTGATATGTAAGCAGAATCCTCTCTGGCTGGGGAGCGATTGTAGTCGGCTGAATGGGACTTGTATCTCCCGTATCTCGTCCCCCATCCTGGAGTCCTGACAGATGCTCATGTCTTGTTGACACATCCGAGGGGCTTCGCAATTTGCAGGACTTGTTTGCACTTGTCCGGAGGAGAACGTCTTCCTGTTCTGTGATTGTATTCTCCACTTGTGGGATATTCTTCCTTTTTTTTTTGCTCTGTGCTTCTAACCCTGGCAGTCTGGGAACTCTGCGATTGACCAGCATTGGAACTTCACACATCAGAAGAACAAGAGGACCAGTCATTGAGTACAGCAGCCCAGTGGGCTAATGTTCTAAGGCAGGGTTTCTCAACTAGGGTTCCTCTAGGGCAGTGGTTCTCAACCTGGGGGTCGGGACCCCCTCGGGGGTCGAATGATGATTTGCCAGGGGTCACCGAATCCTGGGCTGTTCCTGAAGCCCGCACCGCTCTCCTAGCCTTTTTGCAGCCGCCCAGCAGGGCTGTCCCTGGAGCCTGTGGCCGCCCAGCTGGGCTGTTCCTGGAGTCCGCGGCCGCCCATTCAGCCTCTTCACAGCCGCCCATTCAGTTCACGGCATTGCCGGGGGGCAGAAACTAGAGGTCAGCTGACTGGTGAGGAATGTGAAGTGGGAGGCGCTTGAGGAGACCCTATCTCCTGATTTCGGCATAGGTGTCACTGCTACGAGACACCACAAAGCCGGGGTCACAGTGAAGCCGGAGATTGCTACCTGTGATTATAGTTGCCAATAAAGGTCCCCACTACAGTTCTCAGGTCAGCAGATGACCTTGATCAAGAGCACCTATGTTGGCTGATCAGAACTCCCCCTAGTGCTGTCACTGATCCCAACCCCCCCACCAAGGAGTAAGAGAAGGAATAAAAATAGAGAATACATGGAAGGGAGAGGAAAAGAGGGAAGGAACAAAGAAAAAGGGAGAGAAAGAATAAGAGAAAGAACAAGGAAGATGGCTAGAGAGAGAGATGGGAAAAAACAAACAAACAAGAAATTAAGACAGAGAGAGATAAAAGGGAAAGAAAGGAGAACAAAGAGAAGGAGTGGTACATCCTAAAATGTACCATGAGGGGTTTAATATTGTACGAGTGGAAGGGACACAGGGAGCGCTAAATGTCCGTGGGTTAGGGGCGCAAATTACTTGTCTTGCCTTGGGTGCTGACACCCCACGCTACGAAAATAATTTTACTGTTAGGGGTCCCCACAACTATAACAACGTAAATTTGAAAATTTGCAAATTCGTAAATTCGAAAATTCGTAAATGTGTAAATTCATAAATGCGTAAATTCGTAAATTCAAAAAATCCGAAATTTAAAAAAAATCATAAATTTGCAAATTCGAAAATAAGAAAGAAAATTAGAAAATTCGAAAGAACGAAAATCGGAAAATTCGAAAGAACGAAAATCCGAACATTCGAAATAATAACTAACTAACTAATAATAACTAACTATTAAATTATAGGTATTGGAATTTCCTTTCAAATTTGGGTGTTAGTCAACGTAACGAATACAAATTTATCCAAAGTTACGAAATATCAGAAATAACGAATGCCACATCTAAACAATGGGAACGGAATGAATTATTAATAATAATAATAAAAATTTAAAAAAAATGAATTATTATTATTGCTGTACTTTGTTGCGTTCCATTCGATACAGCATTCTGTTTTTCGCATAATTCGTAACTTCGAATAAATTTGTATTCGTTATGTTCTCTAACAGCCAAATTTGAAATGAAATTCCAATACCTATAATTTAATTTTTTTAATCAAGTCCTTTTTATTATTTTATATGAAAACGGCATTGACACAATACAGACAAAAGTACAAAAATAGAAATCACACCAAACCAAACCCCCCCCAAAAAAATAAATAAATAAACCACTTCCCTTCAACAAGCCCCGCCAACCCCCCCCCCCCCCCCCCCCTCGGAGTATATACATGACACACACAAAAAAAGGAATAACAATATCCAGTATTACAAAGTACACAGTACACATTAGTTGACATGATACCTAAGTCATAGATTGAAGCCATCTAGACCAGATAACATCAAACTTATTCAGGGAGTTCCTTAGGGAATATGTATGCTTTTCAAAAAGAATGATCCTATTGAGATCTACAATCCAATTGGACACAGTCGGTGGATGTGGAGAGGTCCACTTAAGAGCAATCTGTCCACGGGCAACAAAAAGTGCGCGCCTTATAGTATTACCAGCAGGGAAGGTGTAGATAGAGGTGTCACAGTAACCCAATATACATATAAGCAATTCAACCGGAATATTAATATCCAATACCCTGTTTAAGGTACCAATCTCCTCCACCCAGTATCTGTGAAGTTTTGGACATCGCCACAAAAGATGCATTAAT
Source organism: Lithobates septentrionalis (assembly GCA_037952835.1). Taxonomy (NCBI): domain Eukaryota; kingdom Metazoa; phylum Chordata; class Amphibia; order Anura; family Ranidae; genus Lithobates; species Lithobates septentrionalis. The sequence continues at coordinate 111,147 of JBBDGP010002623.1, read as the reverse complement.
GTACCTGCGTTACCGCATCTAGCACAGGCTGGCTCAGATTTCACACCAATTGCAAAGAGAGAATGCGGAGTTCTATAGACCCTATGGAGAATAAAAATCTGGGTCTATACCTATAATTTAATAGTTAGTAATAGTTAAGTTGTTAGTTAGTTAGTTACCGGTAGTTAGTTAGTTAGTTAGTTAGTTAGTTAGTTAGTTATTTTTTCTGATTTTTGAATTTTTCGGGTTTTTAAATTTTCGTATTTCCGTTCTCATGTTAGTATTTTCAATATTTTGAATTTTCGTCCTTATTTTAAGATTTTCGATATTTTGAATTTTCGTTCTTATTTAGGATTTTCGATATTTTGAATTTTCGTTCTTATTTTCGGATTATCGAATTTTCGGATTTTCCAACTTCCTAACTCTTTGGATTTTCGGATTTTTGAATTGCCGAATTTCCGAATATATTTGAATTTCCGAATTTTCGAATGTTCGGATTTGCAAATTTACGAATTTTCGAATTTACGAATATTCTGAAAAAATCGTTAAACGGGTTAAAAAAAACTAAACGAGATGTCTAATAATTACTAGTAAAAAAATAAAAATTTCATAAATGTATCCCCTAGTTTGTAGACGCTATAAATTTTGCGCAAACCAATCAATATACGCTTTTTGGGATTATTTTTACCAAAAATATGTAGCAGAATACATATTGGCCAAAATTGATGAAGAAATTTGATTTTGTACATTATTTTATTGGATATGTTTTATAGCAGAAAGTAAAAACTTTTTTTCCTGACAGACTCCATGGCAGCCTACGTGTGGGTTAACCCCGCCTCCTCTCCAATGCTATAGGACCCCATTCCCATAAATGAGTGCTCACCACTAGCTACTGTGTTCCTTTTTTGTCTTCCTCTATGGACCTACACATGCTGTTCGCATCAAGATTGATTGAATCCAAGATTGATTGATTCCAAGATTGGCATACCTGTGCGGTGCAGCTCAAAAGCCCAGCTATGAGCGGGCGAGTAGCTTGAAGAGGCTTGAATGTTCCCCCTTGGTGGATGGGTGGTCGCCTCTGTATGCCCGGCGGACAGTTCTCATCAACGGCTGGCAAGGTCTGTGGATGTTTTCTCATACTCCATGGCAGTGTTTCTATGTGTTGTATGTATTTTCCCTGGTGATCCAGTGTGTCCTATCCCCCTCATGGCGGCTGGTTCGCGTGCGTTCCAGCCCGCCACGGCACTTCCGGGTTGCGGCAGACTCGCCGCTGGCACCTGCGCTGTAGCCAACCTGAGAGCGAGGTTTGGCTCGCGCATGCGCAGTACGGCGGCTCGTTCATTGTCCGCGCAGGCGCTGTACGGTGGTTCCCCTTTGCGCATGCGCTGTAGGGGATAATGATGTCACGGGCGGGGAATTTAAATTCCGCCCTCCTGTCCTGCTGAGTTGGGATCTCCCTTGGTAGGGAAAGGAGGAGCGGATCCCTGCTGGTCTCCAGGTGAGTGGTGGAAACCTCTGCATTTTAAAAAAAAAAAAAAAAAAGAGAGCAAAATAATGGAAAATTGTTCTTTTATCATTATATATGTTATCTAAATATACATACATATGCGGCTGGAAGTTGTTTCTCCTTTGCATTGATTATATGTTGATACATGCCTTGTGCATATTATAAAAAAAAAAAAAAAGAAGAGGCAAGCAGAGTTTTTTCTTTTTCTCTAAAACCTTCTCATATTTTGATGCCTAGGTTTTCTTAGACCATTATCCCTGCAGACTATTAAAGTGACATTTCGTGTCCCAGGTTATGGACAATTCACCGCCTTTAAGTGGCCAGCCCTCACGCACAAGGTATGTGCTCGTGAGGGGAGGGGATGAGATTTATGCACATTATTGTCGTGCTGATACCATGTTCTACCTTTATTCTCTCCCATTCCCCTATTTTTTCTCTTCCCAGCCCTTCTAGGTCGGACCCGCTAAATGCGGTCCAGAATGCCAATGACCTTGCCAAGCCACAATACAATTCATCTTCATCCAGACGAGATTCACAGTCCGGATCCCACCAGAGGAGACGCTCTCGTTCCTCCTCAAGACACCGCTCCCACCGCCATGACAGCCGCTCAGACCACAGAGCCTGCTGGGGATGTAGGACACGAATCCCGGAGGGCAAGTCCTTATGTGACCGTTGTTTTGCCCGTGCGGTTGGGGAAAAAGAGACGGAAAACCAGCGTTTAGAGTCTCTTGTGAAACGAGTGGTACAGCAATCCCTAATGGAGAGGGAAGCACCTCGCACATTGAGCCAGTCTACCACTGCGTCTGGCCCGCCGGCGGAAGAGGCCCGTGATGATCCGGGTACTTCGCAGCCCTATATCACCTCTCCTGACTCCTCAGAGGATGAGTCTATCAGTGAGGAGGTCATTGGAGGGTTCGACTTCGCGATGGTTTCCCCTTTAATCAAAGCGATCAAGGAAGCCTTGAAGTGGGAAGACCCTTCCACTCCCCCAGCCAAGCAGAAAAAATTCTTCAAGCACCTGGGGAGAGAACGCGCAAACTTTCCGCTCCTTCCAGAGCTAAAGGAAATCATTGAGGAAGAATGGAGTAAAACAGAGAAAAAATCCTCCATGTCTAATAAAACCTCCAGATTGTACCCCTTCAAGTCAGAAGAAGTAAAGAATTTGGAGAATACTCCCCTTGTGGACGCAGCTCTTATGCGTCTGGCCAAACATGTGACTCTTCCTCTAGAAGACGCAGTATCTTTTAAAGATGGGCTCGAGAGGAAGATAGACCTAGATCTAAAAAGAATCTATGGGCTCGCGGGTATGGCCTGTAAACCAGCCCTGGCATTAGCGGCCATGTCTAAGGCCATGGAGGCCTGGACGGAGAACGTGGAATCCTTCCTTAGAGGCGTGTCAGAAGAGCTGGCTGGAAGTTCAGCAGCCGCAGAGCTGAAGCTTGCAGCGGTCTTCCTGGGGGAGGCGTCCATTGACTTGATCCGCCTTCTGGCTCGTATTATGCTGTCCTCAGTTACGGCCAAGAGAGTCCTCTGGTTGCGTCCCTGGCTTGCGGACCCTGGTTCTAAGCAAGCGTGGTGTAAAATCCCGTTTGAGGGGTCCTCACTGTTTGGCAATAAGCTTGACGATGCCATTACGCGAGCCACAGGTGGCAAATCGGGTTTTCTTCCCCAGGACAGGCGCATGCTGGGTCGAAAGAAGCCCCAGTTCAGAAGATGAAGTCCGGAGCGCTCCAGGGAAGCACGCTCCTACAAGCCTGGCCGGGACTTTAGGAAGAATTGGAGCAGAGGGCAGTCATCCTTCCGCAAACCCGTTAAAAATCAATCGTCCAGTGCTCGTGATCAGGCTAAATCTTTTTGAGATTACGCCCGCCCAGGCGGGCCGGGTGGGGGCTCGTCTGCTCCGCTTCCGGCACGTCTGGGTGGCCTCGATCTCAGACTTCTGGGTCATAAGGACGGTCTCGTCAGGCCACAGATGGGCCTTTTCCAGGACTCCGCACCCAAGGTTCGTCTCCACTCTTCTCCCTCGGGCAGAGGATCAAAAACAAATTTTGCTGTCCTATGTGGACCTCCTGAAAATTCAAGGAGCAGTAGTACATGTACCACAGGACGAATGGTTCCAGGGGATATACTCCCCTCTCTTCCTAGTTCAAAAAAAGGGGGGCTCTTGGCGCCCAGTCATAGACCTCACATATCTCAACGGATTCATAGAGAATGGAAGGTTCAAGATGGAAACCTTGGTGACCATTCAGAGAGCCATACAACCAGGCGACTGGATGATATCAATCGACCTGAAGGACGCTTATTTCCACGTTCCAGTGGAAAAAGAATTTCACAAATACCTCCGCTTTCACATTGGGTCAGATCATCTTCAATTTATTTGCCTCCCCTTCGGGCTGACAACGTCCCCCCGGGTCTTTTCAAAGGTCCTCCTAGCTACGGTGGCACTAATAAGATCCAAAGGGGTACGTCTTTACCACTACCTGGACGACCTGCTGGTGCTGTCCCAGAGCAGGGAGCAGTTGCTGGTCCACCGGGATCAAGTAATCTCCACTCTGTCCAACTTCGGGTGGCTCCTAAACATAGAAAAGAGTCAACTGAGCCCAACTCAGCGTCTAATATATCTGGGAGCCCAGTTCGATACAGTGGCAAACACTATCTCCCTTCCACTACAGAAAATTCCTACAGTTCGAGACAGAGTCTCCCGGGCTCTACATGCTCGGCAAATGAAAGCCTCTCAGTGTCTGAAAGTCGTTGGCACGATGGTTTCTACGACTCCCATGGTCAAATGGGCCTTATGGAGATTGCGTCCCTTCCAGTCAGGTCTCCTACGGCAATGGAAGTCAGGGGACAAGAACCAGGTCATCCGCATAACATCTGCAATGAGAAACAGCCTCTTCTGGTGGCTTCAGCGCAAGAACCTCCTGACTTGCCACTCCATCGCTCCCATCTCCTGGGTGACGGTCACGACCGATGCCAGCGGTACCGGTTGGGGAGCCCTTTGTGGGTCGAACCTGGCCCAAGGCAAGTGGGAAACTTGTCTCCCCAACCCAGGGTCGAATGTCTTGGAACTTCGTGCGGCCTGGTGTGCCCTACAGTTCTTCTCTCATCTCCTGATGGGGGAGTCAGTGCTGTTGAGAATGGACAACACCACAGCAGTATCGTATGTGAAGAGGCAAGGGGGTACTCGGAGTCCCACACTCCTTCGGGAAGTCGAGCCCATCCTATCGTGGGCGCAGAAATACCTTGCCAACATCTCGGCAGTCTTTGTCCCAGGCGTCCAAAACACTCAAGCAGACTTCCTGTCACGGACCGAGTTGGACAACCATGAGTGGTCTCTCCACATAGAGACGTTCAGGTGGATCTTGTCACTAAAGACCGATCCCGAAGTAGATCTGTTTGCTTCCCCCTGCAATCGCAAGCTGAGGAAGTTCTACACCCGGGGGCTCTGCAGTCAAGCCATCGGGACAGATGCCCTGACGGATCAGTGGAGGTTCAAGCGGGCATACGCCTTTCCGCCACTGCCAGTTTTGCTGAGATTCCTGCAGAGGCTCCGAGCAGAGCCAGTGGAGGTGGTGACAATAGCTCCCTACTGGCCGAACAGGCCTTGGTTCCCTCTCCTGGTCCAGCTCAGCTGTCGGGACCCAGTGCCTCTCCCTCTCAGACCGGACCTTCTTTCTCAAGGGTCAGTCCTGCACCCTTGTCCTGCGGTGCTGAGACTGATGGTCTGGTTCTTGAGAGGGAGAGGCTGGAATCCCTAGGTTGTGCCTCAGAAGTAATATCCACTCTCATGAGCTCGAGAAGATCCAGTACAAATAAAGTCTATGGAAGGATCTGGTCCAAATTCGTGGAGTTCTGCTCTCCTCAGGGCAGGTCTTTTAGACATCCAAAAGTCCAGGACGTTCTCAGTTTCCTCCAAACGGGCCTAGATTTACATCTATCTGTCAGCTCTCTGAGAGTCCAAGTTTCGGCACTTTCGGCCTTCTCCGGCACTTCATGGGCAGTTCATCCTCTGGTTAGACAATTTTTCCGAGGCGCATCGAGACTCAAGCCCCAGAGAAAGCCGAGGTTCCCCAAATGGGACCTCCCATTAGTCCTTGACTCGATCTCTGGACTCAGTACTTCGGGGCCCTCCCCGCTCCCTATCAAGGTCTTTTCAGCAAAGGTGGCCTTCTTAGTGGCCATTACCTCAGCCAAAAGGGTCTCTGAAATTGCATCACTTGGTCACGAAGAACCCTTCCTAACGTTTTTCCATATAGGACCGGGTAGTCCTCATTCCTATGCTGGGTTCCAACCCAAAAGTGTCTTCAGTATTCCACGTCAATCAAGAGATCGTGTTACCTACATTTAGGACCCCAGGGTCCACTGAGAATCACCCTCTAGATGTGGGCGAAGCTATTAAGGAATATCTCAAGGTTACTTCTCCCTTCAGACGTTCTAGTCATCTCTTCGTGCTTCACTCAGGCAGCAATATAGGGAAGAAAGCCTCAACCAGGACTATCGCGTCCTGGATCGTACAGACCATACAACAGGCATATAGGGCTAAGGGCTTGGCTCCTCCAAAGGCGGTGACAGCCCATTCCACCAGAGGAATGGCAGCCTCGTGGGCAGCGGCTCGACATGTGGCTCCAGATACCATCTGCAAGGCAGCTTCATGGGCTTCTATTAATACCTTCATGTTGCACTATTGTATAGAGCCTGCCTCACTATCCTCTGTAAACTTTGGGTTACAAATCCTATCGACCGATAGGACAAATTAAAATTTATGTTTTGATCATGCATACCCGCCCGTGTGGTTGGCTAGTTATTTCCCACACGTAGGCTGCCATGGAGTCTGTCAGGAAAAAGGAAAATTTATTGTCAAATACTTACCGTAATTTTCCTTTCCTGATGGACTCCATGGCAGACGGAGTTCCCACCCATTGGTCAACGAGTAGGCTAGTTACGGAACACAGTAGCTAGTGGTGAGCACTCATTTATGGGAATGGGGTCCTATAGCATTGGAGAGGAGGCGGGGTTAACCCACACGTAGGCTGCCATGGAGTCCATCAGGAAAGGAAAATTACGGTAAGTATTTGACAATAAATTTTCCTTTATTTTATTTTTTTTTCAAAATTGTTGGCTTTTTTTTGTTTATAAAATAAAAACCGCAGAGGTGATCAAATACCACCAAAAGAAAGCTCTATTTGTGGGGAAAAAAAAGGACATAAATGGCCATTTAACCAGAGCGAGGGGCGAGCACGCATATAAACAAAACCGATGCAAGATCACCTTGTTCATCTTTTGCTGGCTTGCATGCTGACCGAATCGTTCGTTATTACCGCCCGGAGCGATCTTGGGAGTTCCAGCTGATAAGCCTAGGATCCTCCTACTACGAGGCTACCTCTTTAATCTGCCATATATGGGGGGGGAGATACACAGATTTAAAGGCATATATGTGCATCTGGAATACACCAATTCCGGCACAAAACTTCCCCCTCTATGCTGACTTATACGTTACTTGACTTTGGTGGGACTACTGCGGATCTCGACTGACTAAGTTGGGTCTTGGATGTGCTGTCATATAGGTGACACCTCTCCGGTTGAAATCTGTTTATTGCCCCAGCGCTCATCCAGGGAGTTTGTGCGCCCGTGTTGTCTGCTTTCTGAGATGAGTAATGTGTGGTCTTCATCAGACCTGATGAAGCATAACTGGGGAAACGCGTTGGCATGTGGACCCAAAATACTAGTACTCATTCTCTAACCACAATGCAGGAAACTGCTTTATAAGGTCTTGTAAAACGTGAATAAAAGATCAATTGGCTCAATAATGCGCAAACTAAGTAAGTAAGTTGCTGTCACTTTCAGTGATTTCACTTTCACCTCTAGAGCAAAATTTGTACAAAAACCGCTCTGCACTGCTAATCCTCAGAACAATATGATCAACAAATAACGTGCATATTCCAAAATAAATGTGTATAATTCAAAAACAGTGTCTCCAAAGTTCATGCATAAAATGACTGATTAAAGAAAATCCAGCCGTATTCCACCCCAAGTGCAGATAAAGGTAAGTGCTCTCCCCCATCGGTATCACAAACTGCTCACCTCATCGACAAGTAAGTTCAACAGTTGTCCCCTCTGGGGATAATCAAGACACACTCTGGATGCAAAGATCTTCTTAGGCAAAAGGACTCCTTAATGGGTTCAAAAGACCCCGATCATCTTACTCATAAGGTATAAACATGCAAAAAAAAGGCAACATATAGTGGCACCCCTTACTGAAGAAGTCAACGCCCTGACGACACGCGTTTAGGGGGGCAGAGCTTGCGGAGTGACGTCACAACATGGCCATCTTGTGATTTCAGTGCTTTGCAGCTTGCACAAGCTTATTGTGCTATCCTTGTGAGTGTACAAATTACTTTTTTTACCATTAAATTCGTTTTATCAAACGGAGAGCACTATATGTTGCCTTTTTCCTGCATATTTATACCTGATGAGCAAGATGATTGGGGTCTTTTGAACCCATTAAGGGGTCCTTTTGCCTAAGGAGATCTTTGCATCCAGTGTGTCTTGATTTTCCCCAGAGGGGACAACTGCTGAATTTACTTGTCTATGAGGTGAGCGGTTTGTGATACCGATGGTGGAGAGCACTTACCTTTATCTGCACTTGGGGTGAAACACGGCTGGATTTTCTTCAATCAGTCATTTAATGCACAAAAAAAAAAAAATAATAATAAAAATGCTATAAATCTATCCCCTATTTTGTAGACGCTATAATTTTTGCGCAAACCAATCAATATACGCTTACTGCAATTTTTTTATATAAAAACTTATATAGAAGAATACATATTGGCCTAAACTGATGAGTTCATTTTTTTTTTTTACTTTTTTTAGTAAAAAAAAAATTATAATATTAAAAATGCCATAAAACTATCCCCTATTTTGTAGACGCTATAACTTTTGCGCTAACCAATCAATATACGCTTATTGCGATTTTTTTTTTTTAACCAAAAATATATAGAAGAATACATATTGGCCTAAACTGATGAGTTCATTTTTTTTTTTTACTTTTTTTTAGTAAAAAAAAAATTATAATAATAAAAATGCCATAAAACTATCCCCTATTTTGTAGACGCTATAACTTTTGCGCTAACCAATCAATATACGCTTATTGCGATTTTTTTTTAACCAGAAATATATAGAAGAATACATATTGGCCTAAACTGATGAGTTCATATTTTTTTTTTTTTTACTTTTTTTAGTAAAAAAAAAAATTATAATAATAAAAAAGTCATAAATACATCCCCTATTTTGTAGACGCTATAACTTTTGCACAAACCAATCAATATACGCTTATTGCGATTTTTTTAAAACCAAAAATATATAGAAGAATACATATTGGCCTAAACTGATGAGTTCATTTTTTTTTTCTTTTTTTAGTAAAAAAAAAATTATAATAATAAAAATGTCATAAATACATCCCTTATTTTGTAGACGCTATAACGTTTGCGCTAACCAATCAATATACGCTTATTGCGATTTTTTTTAACCAAAAATATATAGAAGAATACATATTGGCCTAAACTGATGAGTTCATATTTTTTTTTCTTTACTTTTTTTAGTAAAAAAAAAAATTATAATAATAAAAATGTCATAAATACATGCCCTATTTTGTAGACGCTATAACTTTTGCGCTAACCAATCAATATACGCTTATTGCGATTTTTTTTAACCAGAAATATATAGAAGAATACATATTGGCCTAAACTGATGAGTTAATTAATTATTTTTTTTTTACATTTCTTTTTATTGGATATGCATCATAGCAAAAAGTAAAAAATATTGTTTTTTTTTTTTTTCCAAAATTGTCGCTCTTTTTTTGTTTATAGCGCAAAAAATAAAAAATGCAGAGGTGATGAAATACCACCAAAAGAAAGCTCTATTTGTGGGGAAAAAAAAAAAAGGACGTCCATGTTATTTGGATACAACGTCGCACGACCGCGCATTTGTCATGTTAACATAACGCAGTGCTATGTTGCAAAAAAATGGCCTGGTCATTAAGGGGGTAAATCCCACCGGGGGGCTGCAGTGGTTAAAGAGCAGTTCTTGTAACTTATTGATTGTTGTAATAATTTTCCCACAGATTTGGGGTCACAGTACATCCCAGCCTCATGTTGTAAAGCTCTGCGTAAACTGTTGGCGCTATATAAATCCTGTTTATTATTAATAATATTATTATTATTAATTCATGTCTAGGTGTGCTCCAAAGTCAAAATGACATTAGTAATGACATTAGTGTTATATACCAAAACCAGCTGCCTTTAATTTTTCTGTTATTTGTATGGAAATTTCAATAAAAATTCTTTAATGATAAAAAAAAAAAAAAAAATGTACAAGAAAAAAAAAAAAAAAATGACATTAGTAACACTGTCAATGGAGGTATAAGCCAGCTCCACATTGCCTCCTCCCCCGCAGTGCTGTAGTTGTATAACTGCAGTATTACGTATCACTTAACCCCGTATATAATACAGAGCCCCAATGAACCAGCTCTTCCCTCCATAGGTGGTATAAATTCTGCTTATCAGATTGTTCTTCACCTTCACCTCCAGCAGACGGTCCCAGGTCCCGGGCCTAGCGCGGCTCTACTGACCTTGTGTTTTATGGCCGTGTTTTCCCATGACATCCCCTCCCATATAAATCAATGTACATCAAAGTGGCCTGTTGTGCCAAGACAGGAGGGGTCAAAGTCAAGGAAATAATTCTTCCAAACTTCAGAAAATGTAATGGTGACTCAGAAGGGGGTCACCGACTGAACCTGAACAGAGCTGAAGCTCCCAGATAAAGAGATCAGAAGTGGATTTATTGCTTCAGATCTTCAACGGTGAACTTATCCCAACCCAACCACGATGCCGAAATAATTCATAATCGCCCCCCCCCCCCCCCCCCCCCGACTGTAAATTGTCTATTGATATCATATACGGTACTTGTTACATTTATTAACCACTTGACCTCCGGGAAAGGTTTTACATAGCTCCCAACTGTCCCTGATTTCGAGGGACTGTCCCTCGAAGCACTTGTGGGTTTACTTTAGGGTTAATAAGCGAAATAATAGTGCGCTAAAAATTAACTTCCTAATAATATGCACGGGCTCCAAATTGAGCAGTGATAAACTAGTGATAAACACATAAAGGTGCTAAGTGATGAAAACAGATGATGTAAAAAACAGCAATAAGCACATCAAAAAAACCATCAATAATTGCTATGTACAATCACCAGGTATAGGGCATAATAAGCCCTCTACACCGTATATGGATATAGCCAAAATCAATGATAGTCCCAAAATGTAACGAATACAAAAGTAAATACAAAAACAGTTCCTACCCTGTTTCCCCGAAAATAAGACCTAGCGTGGTTGGCAGTGATGGCTGCAATATAAGCCCTACCCCCCAAATAAGCCCTACCCTGTTTCCCCGAAAATAAGCCCTACCCTGAAAATAAGACCTACAAGGACTTTAACTACAGCTTATTTGGGGGGTAGGGCTTATATTGCAGCCATCACCGACAATCACGCTAGGTCTTATTTTCGGGGAAACAGGGTAGGTGTAGTTCAAAAACTGTCAACGGGCTACACAGCATTAGTCATGCTCTGCTGCTTCCTCCCGCTCCTCCTCTTAATTCCTCCGATTATGATGTTTCATTAAATGAATAAAAGAAAATCACCATTGCGCAATGATCAGCATAAAATGTCGTCACTGGCTCCTCCCGACGCGTTGTGTCACATGTCAAATGACTTTATCAAGGGTCACGTGACATGTGACGCAACGCGTCGGGAGGAGCCAGTGACTACATCTGATGTGTCCATACGAAACACACTGAATGCAGTGTGAGGAGAGGAAATCGCTGTGAGCGTCTGACTGTTCCTTAGCGCTGATTATCATAGAAGTACATGTGAGCGGATCCACCTGTGCCTTTGATGCTGTTGATGCATTTTATGCTGATCATTGAGCAATGATGATTTTCTTTTATTCCATAAAGAGTTTTCATCACTTAGCACCTTTATGTGTTTATCACTAGTTTATCACTGCTCAATTTGGAGCCTGTGCATATTACTAGGAAGTAAATTTTTAGCGCACTATTATTTGGTTTATTATTCACTATAGAGGTGTCAGAACACTTTCAGAATGCTTGTGGCTTGATTATTTAGGTATTTTCTAATATTGATTTACTATACACTATATCAGCGCTTTAGTACACTATATTGTCTATTTACGTTAGGGTTGCACCGATACTAGTGTCGCTATCGGTGCCGATACAGAGTATCGGTGCAAATGCACCGTTACCTCAAACTGATACTTTCAGGCTCGGCTCAGTGGGTCTCCCCAGTGTTAAAGAAGTCCGGTAATTGGAGCTGTGCAAAAAAAAAAAGCAGCCGGCAATGTTTATTAACCACTTCAGCCCCGGAAAGATTTACCCCCTTCCTGGCCAGAGCACTTTTTTTGCAATTCGGCACTGCGTCGCTTTAACTGACAATTGCGCGGTCGTGCTAAATTGTACCCACACAAAATTGACGTCCTTTTTTCCCCACAAACAGAACTTTCTTTTGGTGGTATTTGATCACCTCTGCAGCTTTTATTTTTTTGCGCTATAAACAAAAAAATAGCGACAATTTTGAAAAAAACGCATTATTTCTTACTTTTTGTTATAATAAATATCCCCCAAAAATATATAACAAAAATATTTTTTTCCTCAGTTTAGGGCGATATGTATTCTTCTACATATTTTTGGTAAAAAAAAAAATCACAATAAGCGTATATTGATTGGTTTGCGCAAAAGTTATAGCGTCTACAAAATAGGGGATAGTTTTATGGCATTTTTATTATTAATTTTTTCTTTATTAGTAATGGCGGCGATCTGCAATTTTTTTTTTGGAACTGCGACATTGTGGCAGACACATCGGACACTTTTGACACTATTTTGGGACCATTGTCATTTATTCAGCAATCAGTGCTATAAAAATGCACTGATTACTGTGCAAATGACACTGGCAGTGAAGGGGTTAACCACTAGGGGGCGATCAAGAGGTTAAGTGTGTCCTAGGGAGTGATTCTAACTGTGGGGGGGAGGGGATGCTACATACATGACAGCGATCACTGCTTCTGACGACAGGGAGCAGTGATCTCTGTCCTGTCAATAGGCAGAACAGGGAAATGCTTTGTTTACATAGCCATCTCCCTGTTCTACCGCTCTGTGACACGATCGCAGGGCACCCGGCGGACAACGAGTCCACGGGACCCGCTGCGTCGCTTCTTAAAGGGGACGTACCTGTACGCCCTTTTGCCCACCAGTGCCATTCTGCCGATGTGTATCGGCGTGCGCTGGTCGGGAAGCGGTTAACAACATTGCTCAGCTCTGAAACACTAAGATAAAAAGAAACATTGTTTCTTTTTGTATATTTCTGTTTCTTCATCTGCAGATCAAAGGGATGAACAAATGTTCCTCTGTTTAACCCCTTAATAACCCTTCATTTACTCTAATCAGCCTTAATTAACTCCCTATTCTCCTCCATTTAATTCTTTCTTTAATTATTTTTCTGCTTTTTTTATTTTGTTCACGTCTATTTTATAAGCAATACACAATTAAAACTTTTTTGTTTGTTTGCTTTGTTAGTGATTTTTTTTTACACATATATATTAACATATTTCACATTGAAAAAGCGCTAAATAAAAAAAAAAAAATCTATTTATTTCATTTGTAAATAACTTTTTCAATGCTTTGTACCATTGCCGAATAGCTGAAGTTAAAACAAAACGGTTAAAGTATCGGTACTCGTAAAAAAAATGGTATCGGTGCATCCCTAGTTTACGTAATAACTTGTTTTGTATGACTCTCCTTTAAGGGGGTGTGGCAGGGGGTGTGTCCTCTGCCGACATACTTTTTCTAATAGGCGTCCTTCGTTTCCATCTCCAAAATTTGGGAGCCCAGGTATGGTTTTACCTCCTTTATGACCAGGCCGTTTGTTGCTATTCAGCACTGCGCTACTTTAACTGGTAATTGCTGCGTCATGGAACATTGTACCCACATTCAATTTCTATCATTTGTTCAAACAAATAGAGCTTTCTTTTGGTGGTATTTGATCATCACTGTTTTTTTTTTATTTTTTTTATTTTTATATAAAATGAAAAAAAGACTGAAAATTCTGAAATATAAAAAAGATATTTTCTACTTTCTGTTATAAAACCAATAAAATCCAATTTCTTCATAAATTTAGGCCAAAATGTATTCTGCAGTGCTACATGTCTTTGGTAAAAACCCAACTAAGTTTTTGGGGACACTATACAATTGGGGACACTATACAATTGGGGACACTATACAATCGGGGACACTATACAATTGGGGACACTAGTATTGTTCTGAATGTGATCACGATACCTAACTGTACAGACACTATACTAGTAATGGCAGCGACCTATGGTGTGATTGTGATAGGGTGGCGGGCAATCTAGCGCTAACTGCCACTTGCTGGGAGGGACACTAACTGACACTGATATTACAGTGATCAGTGATAATACCGTGCGCTGTACTACATTTGGGCCTGGTGCTGTAGATTTTTTTTTTGGGGGGGAGAGGCAAACAAGACATCCCAGTACCAATCCCCCCCTCCCCTGGGACCCATAACCACCCAGGTGGGTCAGCCGGTCGGCCTCGCACTTACACCACACCGCCACCCCCCAGCCGGTCGGCCTCGCACGTACAAGACACCATTACCCCCCCAGCCGGTCGGCCCCACACTTACACCACACTGTCACCCCCCCAGCCGGTCGGCCCCACACGTACACCACACCGCAAACCCCCCCAGCCGGTCGGCCCCACACTTACACCACACTGTCACCCCCCCAGCCGGTCGGCCCCACACGTACACCACACCGCCACCCCCCCAGCCGGTCGGCCTCGCACTTACACCACACCGCCACCCCCCCAGCCGGTCGGCCCCGCACTTACCCCATCTAGGTCAAGAGCAGCTTCGGCTCCTTCCTGCATCTCCTCCTCCTCTGCGTCTCGGGCTTCACAGCGGCTTCCTCCTCAGTAGCTTCCCTCCTCCTTCCCTCGGTGCGCCGACCAATACGAGCACTCCTCCTCCGTCTGATTGGCCGGGAGGAGAATCAGGAGGACAATAGTGAATATTAATTTGCTATTGTCACACAACTGGGTGGGCTCGGGGAGCATTGCTCTGCGCCCCGAGCCCACCCTTTTTTGAAGCCAATTAGAGCCTTAGGCTCTATTGGAATCCTTGTGTCCGGCGCCCTGCATTTATATTATTGGCCGGGCGCATCGATTAGAGGGGCGCGCCCCTACGCCCTAATATGGTCGGGCCGCCACTGCTGTACTAATAACACTGGGAAGGGATTAACATCAAGGGGCAATCAAAGGGTTGACTGCGTGCCTCAGGCCTCATGCATGTTTTTAAAAGAAAACAAGCTGCAAAGCCAGTACCGACGTCAGGAAAAAGTGGCTGTAAAAACGCACTTTTAGAAGCGTTTTGCATTGGCGTTAATGCGTTATGTCCCGTACACACGGTCGGACTTTGTTCGGACATTCCGACAACAAAATCCTAGGATTTTTTCCGACGGATGTTGGCTCAAACTTGTCTTGCATACACACGGTCACACAAAATTGTCAGAAAATCCGATCATTCTGAACGCGGTGACGTAAAACACGTACGTCGGGACTATAAATGGGGCAGTGGCCAATAGCTTTCATCTCTTTATTTATTCTGAGCATGCGTGGCACTTTGTGCGTCGGATTTGTGTACACACGATCGTAATTTTGTTGTCGGAAAATTTTATCTCCTGCTCTCAAACTTTGTGTGTCGGAAAATCCGATGGAAAATGTCCGATGGAGCCCACACACGGTCGGAATTTCCGACAACGCGCTCCGATCGGACATTTTCCATCGGAAAATCCGACCGTGTGTACGGGGCATCAGTGTTTAGCCACGTTAGCGCTAAGCAGCATTTCTCTGCCCTCTTCTATTTTTCACCCTAAATCCAATTACTACAGCTTAAAAAACGCTTGATGCGGCTTAATGCCGTATACAGTGTGAACACTCGTTTAGCTGCGTCGGATATTTTTACAGCTGTAACGCTGCTCCTCCAGAACACGCTGGCCGTGGGTTTTTTTTTTTTTTGCAGCTTAAAAACACCTATGCCACTTACAGCTCCCAAAGGCCTATGTGTGCATGGACACATAGAATAACATAGAGAGGCTTTTTGAAGCTGTAAAAATGCCTGACGCTTCTAGGAGCAGCTGTAAAAAATGTCCAATGTGCATGAGGCCTAACAAGTGTAATGTGTGTTGATTTTACTAACAGATCTGGCTGATTTTTCTCCCTGAACGCAAATTTGATTTTGGGGAGAAGAAACAGCCAGGTCGATCTCTGTGTACAGAGTTCTGTGTGTTTGCCAACACAGAGGTCTGTGCTGTGATTAGCCACAGCCAATCAGCAGGTTTCAGCCAAAATCATTGGCTGAAATCTGCTGACAAACTCGTACTGTGTCTAATCGAAGCATGGGTCAGCAGGGGGCATGTGCATGAGTGCCGCCAAAACTAGGAGGTACCTGTATGTCACGGTGCCAGGCTGTGCCGCCCAGTCACAGTATATCGACCGTGAGCGGGTCAGCAAGAAGTTACACAATTATCGGTACTGGAATCAGGCGTACTGAAGACAAGGCACTTTTTACTGCAGGTCCTTCAAAGTGCTCCTCAGGACTTTATGTGGGAGAGTTGGGTCAAAACCTTCACCAGTGGTGAACCTTCATAGATGCAGGATTGCCGATAAAATGCCAATGTTCCGGTAGTGGCTCATTTCCGAGGCCACGGCATGAATGATTCCCCTTACATTGGTGGTTGGTGAAGACATTCCTTTGACATCAGTGGTGACTGAGGTGCCCCCTTACTTTGATAGTCACTGTAGTGCCCCCTTACATTGTTGGTCATTGTGCTGCCCCCTTAGTTGGGTGGTCACTGTAGTGCCCTCTTATATTAGTGGTCAGTGAAGAAATCCCCTGTTACTATGGTGCTTACTGTAGTGTCCCATTACTTTAGGTAGTCAATGACTGCAGTGCCCTCTTACACTGGTGGTCAGTGAAGAAATTCTCCTTACATTGGTGGTCACTGTAGTTCCCCCATTACATTGGTGGTCACTGTAGTGCCGCCTCTCATTGGTGGTCACTGTAGTGTCGCCTTACATTGGTGGTCACTGTAGTGTCGCCTTACATTGGTGGTCCCTGTAGTTTCCCCAATACATTGGTGGTCACTGTAGTGTCGCCTTACATTGGTGGTCCCTGTAGTTCCCCCAATACATTGGTGGTCACTGTAGTGTCGCCTTACATTGGTGGTCCCTGTAGTTCCCCCATTACATTGGTGGTCAATGTATTGACCCCTTACTTTGGTGGCCACTCTTGTGCCCTTTTACATTGGTGGTCAGAGGTAAAAGGAAAGCCCTTTTACATTGGTGGTCAGTGTGGAATTGACCCTCCTTACATTGATGGTTTGTAGGTGAGAGATTGAACCAACACTGCTCAAGGAACCCCTGGCAACCCTTGAAGGAACTCTAAGGCAGTGTTTCTCAACTCCAGTCCTCAAGGCGCCCCAACAGGTCATGTTTTCAGGATTTCCATTATTTTGCACAGGTGATTTGATCAGTTTCACTGCCTTAGTAATTACCACAGTCGCTTCATCTGAGGGCAATCCTGAAAACATGACCTGTTGGGACGCCTTGAGGACTGGAGTTGAGAAACACTGCTCTAAGGTTCTACAGAACCCTGGTTGAGAAAGCCTGCTGTAGACTATGGTCTAGATGAGTGTTTCTCAACTCCAGTCTCAAGGCACCCTAACAGGATATGTTTTCAGGATTTCCATTATTTTGCACAGGTGATAAGATCGATTTCCCTGCCTTAGTAATTACCACAGCCTTTTCATATGAGGGAAAGCTTGAAAACATGACCTGTTGGGGCGCCTTGAGGACTGGAGTTTAGAAACATTGGTCTACTCTAAATAGGGTCAGGTAGTGTGTGTGCCACTATCAATTTGAATGCATGATGACCTCTCACAATAAAGCCTCTTGTTCCACAAATCATTATTAAAAAGGTCTATGGGCATTTTAAAAGGACTGTCAACCTCACTGAGGTGACACCTTCTCCTGGACTTCTTATCTCAATACCTTCAGTTAGCCCAATAACAATGGAACGAACCAGAGATGGTCAGGCTGGGGAAGAAAGGCTAGATGATTCTGGAAGTCCTCCAGCCAGGAAATGAGGCGGGGCTCTGACTTGCTGCAGCTTCTGATGCACATTGTGAGAAGCTCACAGTGTGCAGTGAAATCAGAGTAAGCCAATTCAGTCCAGAAGAGGAGACGGTACAAATGTGCAAGACCGAAGGGAGGGCTGAAGATCCGCTTTAATGACTTATGCCGCGCACACGCGATCGGAAATCCGGCCAGCAAGAGACCGATGAGAGCTTTTGGTCGGAAAATGCGACCGTGTGTATGCTCCATCGGACTTTTGCCGGCCGAATTCCAGCCAGCAAAAGACGGAGAGCATGTTCTCAATTTTTCGGTCGGAAAAAGTTCCTATCCGAAAATGCGATCGTCTGTAGCAATTCCGACGCGCAAAATTCCTACGCATGCTCGGAAACAATTCGACGCACGCTCTGAAGCATTGAACTTCATTTTCTCGGCTCGTCGTAGTGTTGTACGTCACCGCGTTCTTGGCGGTCGAAAGTTCAGCGAACTTTTGTGTGACCCGTGTGTATGCAAGGCAAGCTTGAGCGGAATCCCGTCGGAAAAGCCATCATATCTTTTTCCGACGAGAAGTCCGATCGTGTGTACGCGGCATAAAAGGGTGAAATTAAAACGCTTGCATTGTGACAGGTTCTCTTCAAAGTCATTGTAGAACCTTTAGAAAAATGGCTCAGAGTTTTCCTCCTACGTATAAAGTGTGAAAAGGCGAAACTCGTCCGTTGCCATCCATCTCAGAAATAGCTCAGTCTCATACTTGTCTCCTAATGGTTTAGTACGAGAGGCGTCCAGTCACCGCGCTCTTAGTAACGACAAATTGTGAGCCGGCATTATAATGGCCGTGGAGGCTGCTGTGTCACCTGCGTGGAATGTTCTGTCCTCCTGATAATTACAGCCTAAGCTCTTAATGACTAGGCTACATTTAACCCCTTGAGCTGAGAGCGGGGCGGCTGGTGATGTGAATTCCTATAGATGTAGCGAGTTTGAAGATGAATCAGATGAAGAATATGCATCTCATTTATGGACTTTCCATGACGCAAACTGATCGAAAATCACAGCATTGAACAATTGTCATCAATCTGTTTCCCTGGGAACATGCTTCTTCATTATCCGAACGGTGATCAGATCAGGCTGGTCGCATTGCTAATGATAACTAACTAGCGTTGAGGTTTAGAGTTGGGTGATGACCCATTCTAGAGCTTGGCCTCCACACCGAAGGCCAGCTCCAGCCGATAAGTGAAATCACACACTGATCTGCTATGTCGTGGGGGCCAACTGTCCCAGATTTGCTGGGACAGTCCCAGATCTGCTGGGACAGATTTGCTGGGACAGTCCCGATGATAGGGGAGTCGTTCTGTCCCTTAAAACACGTTGCCTGGTTTTAGAACAAACGAATGAATTTGGACCCTTTGGTCTGGTGCTCCCTCCATTTGTGCAAGTTTTTTTTTTCTGATAACCTGCTGGGGTATGAACTCCCATCAAAGTCCCAGTGTCTCTTGGATGCTTTTTTCTTCATTGGACTCTGGAATGTAGGGGACACACCGATGGGCAGTTCCAGGCGATAAGTGAAGTCACACACCAATCTGTTATGTCATAGAGGCCAACTGTCCCGGATTTGGTGGGATAGTCCCACGTCTTGGAACTCGATAATGCTATGTCCCAGGATGTGTCCTTCGTTCAAAGTGTTACTCTTATTTGAATTACTGCTCATGCACAATTAGTGCCGGTTCACACAGGGACGACTTGTCAGGCGACCTAGCCGCCTGACAAGTCGCCTCCCGTTCTGTACAATGGAACCGTTCTAATAGGAGCGACGCAAGTCGCTCCGACTTAGAAAAAGGTTCCTGTACTACTTTGGGGGCGACTTGAGGCAACTTGCATAGACTTCTATACAGAAGTAGCTTTGCAAGTCGCCGTGGAAGTCGTGTGCAGGTCGCCTCGGTGAGGCGACCTGCAAGTCGTGCCGCCCCTGTGTAAACCGGGGCTAAAGCAACAAGGCTTCTTTTACACTGCCAGACTCCCCACCTGAAAAGAAATCCATGGCAGTTGAGCAAGTGTTGAGTGGCAGTTGAGTAAGCGTTAAGCAGGATCTTAAATGTTCACACAGATACTGTTGCCCAGTAAAGCACAGGGCATACATGACAGGGTGGAAGGAACGATCATACTGTAAGGGGTTAAAGAGGGGTTGGTATGGTTTCAGAGAAGTTAATTTCACCCTTACCTGATTGGAGGAGTTAGTGCAGGATAAGGAGGAGCTGGAGTGTTAGGAAGGGAGGAAGTAGGAGGCTCAGTTGCTGAAGACAAGTCGGTGTGGAAAGTCCCGCCCTCCCGCCCCAGAGGAAAAGTTTGGAGGTGCTTCAGGCAAATGGTTTGGCGATTGGGGTCCTTGACGAAGGCACCAAAAAATTGAGGTATTGTTGATAAATACGATGGGACCCGTCTCAGGTATGGAGTCCTCCTGGTTTGTCTAGTTCAGTCTATATTGGAGGGGAACGGTCAGAAAGGAGATTGATCGTTTATGGAGGCATAGACTCACCAGCCACTTTATTGGGTACACCTTGCTAGTAGCGGGTTGGACCCCCTTTTGCCTTCATTCTTGGTGGCATAGATACAACAAGGTGTTGGAAACGTTCCTCAGAGATTTTGGTCAATAGTGACATGATAACATCACACAGTTTTGCAGATTTGTCGGCTGCACATCCATGATGCCAATCTGCCGTTCCACCACATCCCAAAGGTGCTCTATTGGATTGGGATCTGGTGAGTGTGGAGGCCATTGGAGTACAGAGACCTCATTGTCCAGTGGTGAGATGATTGGGGCTTTGTGACATGGAGCATTATCCTGCTGGAAGGAGCCATCAGAAGATGGGGACACTGTAGTCATAAAGGGATGGACATGGTCAGCAACAAGACTCAGGGGGGCCGTGGGGTTTAAATGATGCTCAATTGGTACTAAGGGGCCCAAAGTGTGCCAAAAAAATATCCCCCCCCCCACCATTACACCCCCACCACCAGCCTGAACCGGTGATACAAGGCAGGATGGATCCATGCTTTTATGTTTACACCAAATTCTGACCCCACCATCTGAATGTCACAGTTGAAATCCAGACTCATCAGACCAGGTAATGTTTTTCCAATCTTCTATTGTCCAATTGTGGTGATCCTGTGCCAATTGTAGCCTAAAGCCCCCATACACACTATTAGATTTTCTGCAGATTTTTGTCTTCAGATTTACCAAAACCATGTAGTGCGAGGGCCTGCCTGATTGCATACAGATTGAAACTCTTCAAGTTTGACCTCATATTATATAGTTTTGGTAAATCTGAAGACAAAAATCTGCAGAAAATCTAATAGTGTGTATGTGGCCTTAATGTTCATCTGGAACCAGTCTGCCCATTCTCCTCTGACCTCTGACATCAACAAGGCATTTTCCTCCACACAACCGCCGCTCACTGGATATTTTCTCTTTTTCGGACCATTCTCTGTAAACTCGAGAGATGGCTGTGTGTGAAAATCCCAGGAGATCAGCAGTTTTTGAAATACTCAGACCAGCCTGTCCGGCACCAACAACCATGCCACATTCAAAGTCACTTAAACCCCCTTTCTTCCCCATTCTGATGCTCGATTTGAGCTTCCGCAAGTCGTCTTCACCACGTCTAGATTGCTAAATGCATTGAGTTGCCATAGCTCCCAAGTGGCTCTGACTTATACTGCAGTGCTGTACAGAGAACACCGAGCCAGTCACTCTGCGCCAGAAGAGCTTACACTCCAATGCCCCTCCACAGTTACACACTATTATTATTATTATACATTTGTATAGCTCTGAAAACAGTCCCATCAGTCTTTGCACCAAAGGAGCTTACACTCGAATGTCCCATAAAAGCTACACACTATTATTACACATTTATATAGCTCTGACATATTCTGTAGGGCTGTACAGAGATCACATAAATCTCTGCAACTGAGGAGCTTACACTCTAATATCCTACCCCAGCCACACACTATTATTATACATTAATACAGTATAACTCTGACATATACCATAACTCCCAACTGTCCCTGATTTGGACACATGTCCCTCGTTCCTCCTCATTTGTCCCTCATTTTGGTCTGATCCATATAGTTGTATATAAAATGCACTTTTTATCTATCAAAAAGTGTTTTCCAGCACTAAACCTTTCATCTGATTTCTAAATTTCTGCATTTCTACATTCGAAAAGCCAATATAAATGAATAGTAGTGGTAAAAAAAAGTCACTTGTGGGTTTAACCAATCTTGTTTTTTTTTGTATAATTCTCCTTTTTAAGGGGGTGTGGCAAGGGGTGTGTCCTATGCCTGCATACTTTTGCTGATAGGTGTCCCTCATTCCCATCTCAAAAAGTTGGGAGGTATTGAGTTGCTGCCACGTGATTGGCTGATTAACAAATTTGTGTTACCAAGCAGTTGAACCGGTGTACCTAATAAAGTGGACGATGAGCTCCATTGGACAGATCGATCATTTATTATTGGCTGTCGATCGGGTGTTGTGATCGGGGAGCCGTCTCTGGATTGCACTCGATGTGACGCATCCATAAGGATTCTATTATTGCGGGTTGTTTGTTGGTGAGGAGCGCTGACACGTTATGTCGTTTGTTAATCGTTTGTTTTTGCGAGTGTTCAGTAACAGGAAAGGCAGCGATTCATTAGCCGGCGCTCCTCCCAGGAATGGTTCTCTCTGCAGAAAACTCGTCTGCCGGGTCCGTCTGTTCACAGCGATGACATCATCACGGGACACCCGACATATGAGCACAGGGGGGGGGGGGGGGACTGAACTTTTCTGAGCTTAACGAGGAACTGCAGTCTGATCACACCATTTGTAATGAAAAACATCTTTTGCCATTCTGAAGCTTCCCTCCAACCACTTTGCATATTATTTTATATATACTGCACACCTCCCAACATTTTGAGATGGGAATGAGGGACACCTACTAGCAAATGAATGTAGGCATAGGACACACCCCCTGCCACACCCCCTTAAAGGAGAATTAACCAACAAAGAAGGTTAATTAAATCTACAAGTGCTTTTTTTGCCACTACTATTCCTTTATATTGTCTCTTAAAATGTACAAATGCAGCAATTTAGAAATCGGATGAAAGGTTTAGCGCTGGGAAACACTTTTTGAAAGATAAAAAGTGCATTTTATGTACAACTATATAGATCAGACCAAAATCAGGGACAAATGAGGAGGAATGAGGGACAGAGGGACATTGCTCCAAATCAGGGACAGTCCCTCGAAATCAGGGACAGTTGGGAGCTATGAGTACTGTGATTCTGTACTTGCCAAATATGCTGCAGAAACTTCCCTCCACTGAGTCTGGCTGCAGCTATTTTAACTGTGGGCAGCTGAAGCTGCTGCCTGTTCACTTCCTGGACTTACACACAGGCACACCTCCAGCTCTGCAGCTCTCCTTGGCCCTCTTATGACTCATCCCCCCCTCCCTTCCTGGCAAACTCTCACAAGAGTGAGAGAGAGAGAGAGAGCTGTGCATGATGTCATAAGCCTAGGCCAGTGATGGAGAACCTTGGCACTCCAGATGTTTTGGAACTACATTTCCCATGATGCTCCACTACACTACAGAGTGCATGAACATCATGGGAAATGTAGTTCCAAAACATCTGCAGTGCCAAGGTTCTCCATCACTGGCCTAGGCTAATGACCAGACAAGAAACAGGAAGTGGGCTGTATAAGGGATTTACTGGCGGAAAAAAAATGTTTTACTATCCAAAAGTTAAAACAACAACAAGGGCAGAAGATTTAATAGATGGAAAGATGAAAAAAAATGACTGAAGGTTCCGATTTAATGTGTCATCAGATATATGAGAAGTGCAAAGCTCCCAACTGCCCCTGATTTGGAGGGACTTTCCATACCTCCCAACATTTTGAGATGGGAATGAGGGACACCTACTTGCAAACGTATGTAGGCATAGGACCCGCCCCCTGCCACACCCTCTTAAAGGAGAATTAACCAAAAAAAGGTTAATTAAATCCACAAGGACTTTTTTTTTTTACCACTACTATTCCTTTATATTGGATTTTAAATGTACAAATGCAGCAATTTAGAAATTGGATGAAAGGTTTAGCACTGGAAAACACTTTTTTGAAAGACAAAAAAAGTGCATTTTATATACAGCTATATAGATCAGAGCAAAATGAGGGACAAATGAGGAGGAAAGAGGGACAGAGGGACATTGCTCCAAATCAGGGACAGTTGGGAGCTATGGAACTGTCCCTGATTTTGAGGGACTGTCCCTGATTTGAAGCAATGTCCCTCTGTCCCTCTTTCCTCCTCATTTGTCCCTCATTTTGCTCTGATCTCTATAGTTGTATATAAAATGCACTTTTTATCTATCAAAGAGTGTTTCCCAGTGCTAAACCTTTCATCTGATTTCTAAATTGCTGCATTTGTACATTTTAAAAGCCAATATAAAGGAATAATAGTGGTAAAAAAAGCACTTGTGGATTTAATTAACCTTTTTTTTTGGTTAATTCTCCTTTAAGAGGGTGTGGCAGGGGGCGTGTCCTACACCTACATATGTTTGCTGGTAGGTGTCCCTCATTCCCATCTCAGAATGTTGGGAGGTATGGAAGTGCAGCGCTCTGAGTAATGTGTCAGTATAACACTTCCCGGGAATGTATTACCTCTCACACAGATCACAGTACTCCCCTTTGTCTGCTTTTCACACCAGAAGGAAAGCGCCATCTTTTGCTTAGGCATCACCCAGGGTCACCGTCTACCAGGACTGAGATGCCGGCTCTGAGTCATGGCAATCCTGGCACCTGTGAAGTTCTTAACGGTGTTCACAAATGTTTGACACAGACCAGCCGCTGCTGCAGCCTCTCACCTTGTGACTTGCTACAAAGTTACAATGGGGGGGGGGGGGGGGGGAGGGGTTTACTAAAACTGGAGAGCGCAAAATCTGGTTCAGCTCTGCGTAGAAACCGAATCAGCTTCCAGGTTTTTTTTTTTGTCAAAGCTTAATTGAACAAGCGGAAGTTAGAAGCTGATTGGCTGCCATGCACAGCTGCACCAGATTTTGCACTCTCCGGTTTTAGTACATCCCTACAGGGAGGATTTACTAAAGGCAAATAGACAGCGCACTTTGCATGTGCAGTTGCACTCATTTTTCCCCAGAGCTTAGCGAATGTGGTAAAGCTGATTTCCATCATCCAATCATGAACAAGCAAAAATGCTTTTTTTATTTATTTATTTTTTTTCTTGCACCTGATTTGGTATTCTTACAAAGCGAAGCTTTTCAACATTACGTTTCCCCAAAAAATTTAAATAATAATTAGTGCAACGGCACAGTCTATTTGCCTTTAATAAATCCACCCCAACGTTACAGTCTGCTTACGGGGGGGGGGGGGGGAGGGGGGGATGGGGGGTGTAGACTGAGGAAATGCTTCCTCTTGATGATGTCATCACAGCCCACCTGAAGTCACTGGATGGGAGCTCAATAATGTCCTTTTAACCTATTGCTGACCGGTCATCGTGATTGATGTGCATTACCTCTGTTTGGATGACCTGATTGACTCGACTCTGTGCTTCTCTATGCAATGCAGGCAGATTGTGGCTGGTGGGAGCAGGGTGCAGTACAGCTTCCTGAAAAAAAAAAATCACACCGACTCTTTTCAGGAGCTCTCAGCCCTGATGCAAGCAGTGGACAGAGTTATGCAATGGTTAGTGTGTAACTGGAAGGGGGGGGGGTAACGGGGCATTAGAGTGTAAGCTCTTCTGGTGCAGAGACTGATGTGACTGGCACGGCGTTTTCTGTACAGCACTGCAGTATATGCATGCCTCCCAATTTTCTGAGATGGGAATGAGGGACACCTATCAGCAAAAGTAGGCAGGCATAGAACACACCCCTTGCCACACCCCCTTAAAGGAGAATTGTACAAAAAAACAAGATTGGTTAAACCCACAAGTGCTTTTTTTGCCACTACAATTCCTTTATATTGGCTTTTGGAATTTACAAATGCAGCAATTTCTAAATCAGATGAAAGTTTTAGTGCTGGAAAACACTTTTTGAAAGATAAAAAGTGCATTTTATATACAACTATATAAATCAGACCAAAATGAGGGACAAATGAGGAAGAATGAGGGGCAGAGGCACATTGCTCCAAATCAGGGACAGTCCCTCCAAATCAGGCACAGTTGGGAGTTATGGTATATGTCAGAGCTATACTGTATTAATGTATAATAATAGTGTGTGGCTGGGGTAGGATATTAGAGTGTAAGCTCCTCAGTTGCAGAGATTTATGTGATCTCTGTACAGCCCTACAGAATATGTCAGAGCTATATAAATGTGTAATAATAGTGTGTAGCTGTGATGGGACATTAGAGCGTAAGCTCCTTTGGTGCAAAGACTGATGGGACTGTTTTCTCTGTACAGCACTGAGGTATATGTCAGAGCTATACAAATGTATAATAATAATAATAGTGTGTGACTGTGGAGGGGCATTAGAGTGTAAGCTCTTCTGGCGCAGAGTGACTGGCTCGCATAGCTCCCAACTGTCCCTGATTTCGAGGGACTGTCCCTGATTTGGAGCAATGTCCCTCTGTCCCTCATTCCTCCTCGTTTGTCCCTCATTTTGGTCTGATCTATATAGATGTATATAAAATACACTTTTTATCTATCAAAAAGTGTTTTTCAGCGCTAAACCTTTCATCTGATTTCTAAATTGCTGCATTTGTAAATTCCAAAAGCCAATATAAAGGAATATTAGTGGTAAAAAAAAGCACTTGTGGATTTAACCAATCTTGTTTTTTTGTACAATTCTCCTTTAAGGGGGTGTGGCCAGGGGTGTGTCCTATGACTGCATACTTTTGCTGATAGGTGTCCCTCATTCCCATCTCAAAAAAGTTGGGAGGTATGGGCTCGGTGTTCTCTGTACAGCACTGCAGTATAAGTCAGAGCTATATAAACGTATAAAAATAGTGTGTGACTGTGGTGAGGACATTAGAGTGTAAGCTCCTCTTGTACAGAGACTGATGTGACTGACTCAGTGTTCTCTGTACAGCACTGCGGTATATGTCAGAGCTATATACATGTATAATAATAATAATAGTGTGTGTGACTGTGGAGAGGGGGGCGGGGGGGTATGTGAGAGTGTAAGCTCCGATGGTACAGAGACTGATGTGTCTCTGTGTTCTCTGTACGGCACTATGGTATATGTGGGAGCTATATAAATTTATGGTATATGCTGGAGCTATATAAATTTATGGTATATACTGGAGCTATATAAATCTATGGTATATGCTGGAGCTATATAAATCTATGGTATATGTGGGAGCTATATACATTTTTAATAATATATATTTATATTATATATATCTATATAAATTTACAATAATAGTGTGTGACTGTGATGGGACATTAGAGTGTAAGCTCCTCTGGTACAGAGACTGACGTGTCTCAGTGTTCTCTGTACAGCACTATGGCATATGTTGGAGCTATATAAGTGTATAATAATAATAAGTGTGGGACTGTGGGGGGACATTAGAGCGTAAGCTCCTCTGGTGCAGAGACTGATGTGACTGGCTTATTTTTCTCTGTACAGCACAATGGTATATGTTGGAGCTATATAAAAGTATAATAATAGTGTGTTACTGTGAGGAAGGGGGGTATATGAGAGTGCAAGCTCCTGTGGTTCAGAGACTAATGTGTCTCTGTGCTCTCTGTACAGCACTATGGTATATGTTGGAGCCATATAAATGTATAATAATAGTGTGTGACTGTCATTGGACATTAGAGCGTAAGCTCCTCCTCTATATTTTGGTAACTCTGAAGCAGATTGTATAGTGTATGGACGGCCTAAAGTGTAATACCTTTGCATGTGGCGACCAATCAGAATTTCCGCCTCAATGATACGGAAAAAAACTGTGATTGGTTACTATGACTCACTGTGCCGCATCCTGTTGGTGGTGCTGAATTAATCCCCCCATCACATTCCCTGTAATAAGACGATTTGTATCTCGGTGGTTGTTTGCAGGATCAGGTGCATTTATGAAGCGTCAAACTTCGCCGCGCATTTATTGGCGGTAATCCTGTTTGTCGCCGACGATGTCGAATATTAAAAGCGGTGATACTCCCGGGCTCAGGATCTTGCTACAGGTAGATGAAATGGCCTCTCCACTCTCGGTGTCGCCTCATTTCCATATATATTAACAGCGGCGCGTCGGAGGAAACGGGATTTAAACATCATCATCTCACCTGACCCTGCCTATTCCCGACCACCGCTAAAAGATAGAGAGATTGTGTACTAAAGCTTGGTAAACCAACGGAATTTTCTCACAGCCCAGCCCCCCCCCCCCCCTCCGACAAGCCGCGAGAAATTACATTTTCACAGCATTCCGTTCAACTCCAGAAAATGGAATAAAAACGCGCTTATCCTGAACCGCAGCCGCCAAACCGGCCGGCGACGCGTTTTATTCCTCCGTCTAATAAAAGGGTTTAATCTGCATCCCACCAAGCTGATTTCTCTGTGCGTTTATGAAGGATGTTCAATAATACCTAATATGTGTTATAATCCTCTATAAGTTATAATGTTATAATAGGACGCCGAGGACAAAATCACTTCATCGCCGAGTGCCGAGGAGACCCGCGCAACCAGACTTCTGACATGTCCTCTTCCAGGCCTGAGCGCCAATGAAATCCTCTTTACACGGCGAGACAGGGACACAAGGAAAGGAAAACGTTTATACAGTGGAGGACATTATACATGGCGCACCGGGGGGACAGGAGGGGGCTTCACATACTTCTTTGCAGTATTTAAATATTTATTATTATTATTATTATTATTATTATTATACATTTTATATAGCTGTGACCAGGGGCGTTGCTAGGGGGTGGCTTTTGGGGCTATAGCCCCGAATCTGAGGCCAATAGCCCCGAGTCTCTGCAGGGGTCCCCAAGGGGAGGGGAGGCTCTCTGGGGACCCTTATGTAAGTGGGGGAGCTCTCTGGGGACCCTGATGTAAGGGAGAGGCTCTCTGGGGACCCTGATATTAAGGCCTAGGCTCTCTAGGGACCCAGATTTAAGGGGGAGGCTCTCTGGGGGCCCTAATGTAAGGGGGCCTCTCTGTGAACCCTGATGTAAGTGGGGGGGCCCTCTGGGTACCCTGATGGAAGGGGGAGGCTCTCTGGGGACCCTGATGTAAGGTTATGTAAGGGGGGGGTTCTCTGGGGACCCTGATGTAAGCGGGGGGCTCTCTGGGGATATATATACACCCACACGTATATTACTGTATATACATGTGTATGCCCTCCCAAGCGTATGACGTTCTTTACTACGCTGCTATGGGCTCTAGCCCCAGATCTTTTGTAGACCTAGCAATGCCCCTGGCTCTGACATATACCGCAGTGCTGTACTGAGAACACTGACCCACATCACAAGTCACATCAGTCCCTAGAACTGACCAGTATAGATCTTGGTGACCCCAACACTGACCAGCAGGGCTGCTGATAGGTGGGGACCACCGGTCCTCCTGTAGGGGGCCCGGACAGCAGGAGCAGAGAATGAAGGATGACAGCGCCTCTCACCCAGCAACTCAAAGCCGGTTTCTCCCTCTCTCTCTCCTGCCGCCTTTCAGGCTGGGTGAGAGACACAGAGGGCCGGCTTTAGTGGGTGCTGGGGTGGGTTGATTTCTGTTCTGCCCCCATGGCTGTCCACCGCTGAGCTCCTTCCCCCACCCCCACCCCCTGCCCGCACTTACAGCCAGGACAAGGAGACTCTGGAGGCTAGAGCGGTGAGAGATGAAGAGCCAGAAGGAGGTGCGCTGTGTTCTGCTCTCCCCTCCTGTCAGAGGAGCGCTGGTCTTTACAGTACATGAGACAGGGTCGCTTTTACTGTAGATCGCATGGCACTGTACATGCGCAGCGCCCCCTATCCACATTTGTTGCTCCCGAGAGGTGAGCAGCCCTGTGGAGGAGATAGGGGGCGCTGTGTGTGTACAGTGCCATGCGATCTACAGTAAGAGCCACCCGGTCTCATGTACTGTAAAGACCAGAGCTCTTCTGAGAGGAGGGGAGAGCAGAACAGCACACCTCCTCCTGGCGGTTAGTGGCATCCCCCTGTAAGTTGGGGGAGGGGGATAGGCGGCTACCTGTCAATTGAGTGACGGGTATCAGTCCTGCTTCCCGATTGGCTGGGAGGAGGATTAGTGTTGCAACAGCGAACATTCATTTGCTGTTGCAACACACCTGGGTGGGCTCCGGACGCATCCTCAGCGTCCCAAGCCCGTCCTATTTTGGAGCCTATTAGAGCCTATGGCTCTAATCAGGTGCTTAAAAAAAAAAAAAAAAAAAAACACTGGCCGCTTTAATTCAAGCAACTGGTGACCCAAAAGAGGCCAGAAGCATGAATAGGGGGCGGCCAAGGCGGCCTTAGATAGATTTATTACTTTGCATTAATCTATCAATTACTATATAGGGGGTGGCAGGGAGAGAGGGGGTGGCGCCCGTGCGCCCCTAATGAACGGGCCGCCCCTGGTCAGCATGGATGTGAAGGATAACATACAGCAGTCTTCAAGTGATGGTTTTTCATTCCCCACAAACCCACGGAGTTGTACGTGGCTGGGAGGAGGTAGTTTCTGACAATGTCATCCTTAGTGACTCAGAATCTCATGCCTCTTCAAAATTACGCTGCATGGCCTCCCTGATTCTGCAAAGACTGCGAAAGGACCCTAGGATTCATGGTATCAAGGAGAGGGATCATTACTGGCTGGCAACCCTTCTTGATCCATGTTACAAGGGTAAAGTTGCAGAGCTCATCCAGCCTTCGCAGAGAGACCAGAGGATGAAAAATCTTCAGGACGCCTTGAAGAAAAATTTGTGTAACGCCTTTCCAGACCCTGGAAGGTTACCATTCCTCTGCTTCTTTCGGTCAGAGGAAGAGCGGTCGAGAAGGTGGCCGGCTGACCGAAAGACCGAGCCAGGGCCACCAGGGCTGTTTAAGCAACCATCTGCAGCATCTGCATTACATGGTGCAGGAATATCTAGGGGCAAGAGCAGACTTGGAGACCTTTCCAACAGAGCATCCACTGGGTTACTGGGTCTTGAGGATGGACCACTGGCCAGAACTTGCTCAATATGCAATTGGGCTACTGGCCTGTCCTGCATCCAGTGTGCTTTCTGAACGGACATTCAGTGCTGCTGGAGGGTTTGTGACGGATCAAAGAAAGAGTGCGCCTGTCCACAGACTCCGTTGATAGGCTGACATTTATCAAAATGAATCAGTCCTGAATCAGTCCTGTCTGTCCTTCCTCCTCCTGTCAGAGGTGACCGCAAGGCTGAACACTTCCCCTGCACTGGCTGCCTTGCTTTGGCTGGGCCTCAGTACACAAGCAGGGCACGGGCCCAGCTCAGCTTCACTCTCAACTTGTACCGTTTGTACTGTTGTGTTGTGCTTCAAGAAACTATTAGATAATCACCTGAATGACCGCAACATACAGGGATATGTAATGTAATACTGACACATAATCACACACATAGGTTGGACTTGATGGACTCGTGTCTTTTTTCAACCTCACCTACTATGTAACTATGTGTCTACAGGACAGGAAGTGAAGGGAAATCTCCTTGACGGGACATAGATGACACAAAGCACACTAATATTTTTATACAGGATTTATATAGCGCCAACAGTGTGCGCAGCACTTTACAACGTAGAGGGGGGACAGCACAATTACATTACAGTTCAATACAGAAGGGACAGGAGGGCCCTGCCCATGAAGCTTAGAATCGAATGGGGTTTTAACCCTTCCCTACTCTATCCAAAACTAAACAATAAAACGTTGGCCATGCAAACACTTTAACTGGGGAGAATCTGAAGGAGGGATTAGGATGTTTTCTGTAGTTTAGGTTGTTGTACGCAGATTGATGCTGAGTCTCATTCATCTAAGTGTTTGTCCAGCTTGGGGACAGATTACACACGGCCCGGCCTATTCTTCTTCCCCTGACCTGTGTTGTGCGGCTCTCCGCGCCACTGTCTGCGCTAACAGATGGTCCGGAGCTCGCCAGATAAGCTGACGTTTTATTCTTTTCATCTTTCATATCTGCACGCGCTTCTGTCTGCCTTCATCTCTCTCTCTCCGCGCCTTCGGGAACATTCTGAATGCTGCCCCCCCCGAAAAGCCAATAGATGGAGTGGAATCTATTCAGTATTGCTGAGGATTTAAGGATTTAAAAGCTTATAAAAAAAAACGATCCCCTGCAGTGGGGCTGCTCCCGCGCTGCAAGGGCTAATTGCTCATTTATGTCTAGGGCAGGGATCTCCAAACTTTCTAAACAAAGGGCCAGTTTACAGCCCTTTAGGGGTGACCAATTTGGGGCCAGTGGGGGGTAGAAACAGGGCCGCTGATAGAAATCATGGGGCCCATACAGCCTACCTGACGGGGCCCCTTCAGCTCCACCCCTGGTCCCGCCCTGGTCCCGCCTTCAGCCCCACCCCTGGCCCCTCCCAAGACCCTGCCTTGAAACAAAGTCAATATGGCCAATGCAATATTGTCCTGCAGACAGTGCCACCCATGCCGCCAATGGCATAATGGGGGGATCGGGTGTTGGTGGGGGGACTCTTATCGGTCATGGCTGGAGGATTTTTTTTAAACATTGATTACTTAACTGTTCAGGTTGCCCGGGCCCCCCTGCTGGCCGGGCCCGGTACAACAGGGCCAGTTGTACTGGCCTATCAGCGGCCCTGGGTAGAAATTGTCCTTGCCTCAGTGGGGCTAAACCATGCCCCATCATTGATATCAGGGGGGAAGAATAGTGCCCCATTTCATTTTTGATGTCAGTGGTATGAATTATGCCCAAATGTTGTTGGTGTCAGTGGGAAAATTAGTGCCCCAAGATCCGGATAAAGGCAAGCAAAGGGCAGCATCAACCCCCCGGGCCACAGTTTGGAGACCACTGGTCTAGAGGAACAATAAAAGGAAATATACTTACCTGATCCCCTACTCTTCCACACAGCTAGACTGGTCCCCACAGCTTCTGCTTTCCAAGGCTCTAGCGGTCTAGAGATGTGCACAGCGGAAACATTTTTGTTTTGTTTCGGTTTCATTCATTAAGTAAATCATTTTGTTTCGCCATAATCGTTATGTTAGAATTATTCGTTTTCTGAATTCATGGTGTATATTCGGAATCATTTTGTATATTCATTATTTTCGAATTCTATTCTATTCTATGCTAAAGAGAAATGGAAAGAGATGATTTCTATATTTATTACAGGTACTTATATAGCGCCGTCAATTTAAGCAGCAGTTTTACATATACACTATATTATCAAAAGTATTGGGACGCCTGCCTTTACACGCACATGAACTTTAATGGCATCCCAGTCTTAGTCCGTAGGGTTCAATATTGAGTTGGCCCACCCTTTGCTGCTATAACAGCTTCAACTCTTCTGGGAAGGCCGTGCACAAGGTTTAGGAGTGTGTTTATGGGAATGTTTGACCATTCTATCAGAAGCACATTTGTGAGGTCAGGCACTGATGTTGGGATGAGAAGGCCTGCCTCGCAGTCTCCGCACTAATTCATCCCAAAGGTGTTCTATCGGGTTGAGGTCAGGACTCTGTGCAGGCCAGTCAAGTTTCTACACCCTAAACTCGCTCATCCATGTCCTCATCCATGTCTTTATGGATCTTGCTTTGTGCACTGGTTGTGAAGTCATGTTGGAACAGGAAGGGGCCATCCCCCAAACTGTTCCCACAAAGTTGGGAGCATGAAATTGTCCAAAATGTCTTGGTATGCTGATGCCTGAATGAAATTCACTCCTGTAAAAGTTATTATGGGTAAAAGGTTTCTTCACTGAAGCTTTATCACCAATCTTTGTTTCCACAACAACCCAATATTTTCAAAATTCAGTTGTCACAGGGACAGAAAGAGAGATGAAATCTTCTGAACAGGATACAAACAGCAAAACAAACCTTACAGGGGTGTTAACCCTTCCCTATACTATCCAAGAATCGTAAAAGTTCTTTTTTGGTTGGTGTTATGCCGCGTACACACGGTCGGACTTTTCGTCTACAAAAGTCAGACAGCCTGTCCGACAGACTTCCGGCAGACTTTCGGCGGACTTGCGGCGGACTTGCTGCAGACTTTCTAACGAACGGACTTGCCCACACACGACCACACAAAAGTACGAAAGCTTAGTACGCGGTGACGTACACCAAGTCCGACGAGACTATAAAACGGAAGTTCAATAGCCCGTACGACACCCTTTGGGCTCCTTCTGCTAATCTCGTGTTTATCTCGTGTTAGTAGAAGTTTGGTGAGAGACGATTCGCGCTTGTGAGACTCGTATTTTTCAGTTCGTTTTAACTGTTGTTCAGTCTGTGCTTGTGAGGTTTGTATCTGCTTTTCAGTGCGTTTGGTCAGTTGGCATTGAGAAATCTTTGTTTTATTGGCCGCTCGTTCCTGATTTTCAGGTCGTTCTTCACAGGCCTTGCTGTTCTTCAGTGCGTTCTGTTTAGTGCGTTCTGACCAGCCGACCGTTTTGAAGCCATGTTACCTGTACGTACTCGTCGTCGAGCTCGTGCATTGTATGTGTTTGGTGCTGTAGTTTATTCTTCAGACCAAGACCAGTCCATGAACAGGGCGAGGAGGAGTTCATGGACCAAGAATTGGTTGCTTCAGCGTGACCAGTTCTCTCATATGCCTTTGCTCCGTGAGATCCGTGAGAATAATCCTGAGGATTTCAGGAACTTTCTCCGGATGACGGACCCCGTTTTTGATCGTTTGGTGGCTTTGCTGACCCCCTATATCAGCAGGCAGGATACCTGCATGAGGCAAGCCATCACTCCGGAGCAGAGGCTGGTCGCTACCTTGCGGTATTTGGCCACAGGGAGAAGCCTGCAGGACCTTAAGTTCTCGACAGGCATCTCCCCCCAGGCTCTGGGGATCATTATCCCAGAGACCTGTTCTGCCATCATACAGGTCCTGCAGAAGGACTATATTAAGGTAAGATATTTTTCTTTTATTAGCATCACATGTTCTTTTATGTAATCTTTGATAATGTAATGTATTTCTTGCTTCAAACACTACTTACCATCATTGCAATATAGTGTGAATGTCCCTTTTTTATCCTCACACATGCTGGAATTTTTTCCTGTTATTTTTTGTCATGCATGTATATTTTCCTTTAATAACCTTCCCAGCATGAAGTGATGGGAACATATCCACCTAGTCTACTCATTTTGAATGTATTTTGTTGGAGTGTATTTAGTGTGCTTATAATTAGCAATTATCTAGATTTCACAACCCCCCCCCCCCCCCACCTAAACTCAATCCAAATAGTGTGCTGCTAATGAGCAATTATCTAGATTTCACAAACCCCCCCCCCCCCCCCACCTAAACTCAATCCAAATAGTGTGCTGCTAATGAGCAATTATCTAGATTTCACAACCCCCCCCCCCCCCCCCACCTAAACTCAATCCAAATAGTGTGCTGCTAATGAGCAATTATCTAGATTTCACAACCCCCCCCCCCCCCCCACCTAAACTCAATCCAAATAGTGTGCTGCTAATGAGCAATTATCTAGATTTCACAAACCCCCCCCCCCCCACCTAAACTCACTCCAAATAGTGTGCTGCTAATGAGCAATTATCTAGATTTCACAACCCCCCCACCCCCACCCTCGTTAAAATTTGCTTGAATGTTCTGTGGTGTTGATTTGTCTAAAGCAAATATATGTTGCAGTTTGCAAAATGCATGTGCACTCTACAAGTGCATTTGTTCCAGTGCTTTAGTAAATGAGCAGAAGCTCTGCTGATTTCCATCATCAAATCATATGCAAGCCTCAAAGTGTTTTCATTAATTGCCCTTGCCTGTGATTGTGTACTCCTTGCAACATGAATGCCTTTTTACATTACCTCATTTACTGTAAGCTGGTTAGCAACTGCACCAGCAGAGTGCGACAACTGCAGTCTTGTAGCCTTTTTAGTCCCTAAATTCCTGCGTGTCCTAAAAGTAATATTTTTTAGGGATTTCACAACCCCCTAAAATGTAATCAATGTTCCATCAGAGGGGGTGAGCAATCTGATAAGTGTGCCTTTCCATATTAGTTATTCCAGAGGAATTAAATTATTGAATGTTATACTGATGCTGGGGAATAATGTTTTTAATTGTCTAATTTTCTTGCAATGTTAGCTTCCAAATTAATTGATTTTGGTTTTCTTGTTTGATTCCCCAGTTTCCTTCAACGCCACAGGAATGGCAGACTGTGGCATCCCATTTTGCCAGCCGTTGGGACTTTCCCAATTGTGGAGGGGCTATAGATGGGAAACATGTCCACATTGTGCCACCACCCCATTCGGGGTCATATTATTTTAATTATAAGGGGTTCCACAGTATTGTTT
>JBBDGP010002623.1:15000-70000 GCA_037952835.1 Lithobates septentrionalis | reverse complement strand
GGCTGCTACTTAGCCAGCAGGCTTCTACAAATGGACTGGGAGCAGCGTCTCATTTGCGAGCGCCTATTTGGGGAAACTATCCAGAAGGGGCTGCAGGGCACGCTAACCCGAAACACACAACTACATGAGGCAGCCCCCCCTCCTCCTCCTCCTCCTCCTCCTCCTCCTCCTCCTCCTGCCACAACTGAAACACCACAGCCACAGCCTCCAAAGAAGGCTACAGGGAAGGCTGCAGGGAAGGCTGCAGGGCAGCGTGGAGGGAAGGCTGCAGGGAAGAGAAGAAAGTGATGACCTGGGTTCAGTCTGGTCTGACAGAAGACGCAGGCTGTTGTAGTACCACAGTCTGGGGACATCTATATCATCTGCTGGTGCTGTTGATCTCTGGGATTCTTGGACCAGATTGTGCTCCCTCTTATATGGACTCCTCAAGATCCCAATTTTCTGGTACACAGACTTTTTCCAGCGTTGACTTCCTCTTTTTTTTTTATTTTGACCATGAATAAATGGATCTTTTTTTGAGTTTAGCAAAAGATTTTATGTGTTTTCTTTTAAATCATTGATTTTACACACAATGTTAAATTATCAAGGGACAACAATCTCATTGAGTTTGCAAAAACACAACAAAAATACATTACTAATGTTAATAATGTTCGAGTGGTAAGTCTGGGAAAGAACAAAAATATACATAACCAAAAACGGTGCTTTGGGTTAACTTTATCTTAAAAATAAAAAATAATCACTAGAAAAAAAAAACATTATAATGGGTTCTTTGTAGTAACTTTACAAACCTAAAAAATTAAAAAAAAAAAAATTAAAAAAAATAAAATAAAAAAAAAAAATAAAAAAATAAAATACAAATGGGTTATTTGTGGTAACTTTACAAACCTAAAAAATATAAAAAAATAAAGTAAAAAATAAAAAGAAAAAAAAAAAAATACAAATGGGTTATTTGTGGTAACTTTACAAACACCAAAAAATTAAAATTAAAAATCTAGAGATAAACATATAAAAAAGTTCAACACCAATCATAAAATAAATATCTGGATAAAAATTACAAGAAAATATGATTCCACACAAAAAAAAACCAAAAAAAAAAAAAAGGTAAAAAGTATTATATTAGTATGGAAACATTGTTTTTAAAAAGCATACTATATCATTCATGAGATCAAAGAGAAAAAGAATCCAGAAATCAGTTTGGGAGAACTCTGAATATGAACAGCAAAACACCTTCGTTCTTTATAGAGCATTCGTAATGAAGAAATAAAATGCGCTGCATTCAACGATCACAGATTTTGCAGCGTGATGAATGTGCTACCTACAATACGAACACTAGTTTTACTAGACCGAGTGCTTCCGTTTAGTTTTTGCTTATGAGCATGCGTCGTTTTTTTGTCCGTCGGACTAGCATACAGACGAGCGGACTTCGGGGTCCGTCGTAGGTACGAAGTAAAAGTTTTGAAGCATGTTTCAAATCTAAAGTACGTCGGATTTGAGGCTAAAAAAGTCAGTTGAAAGTCCGGAGAAGCCCACACACGATCGGATTACCAGCCAGCTTTAGTCCGTCAGCGTCCGTTGGACTTTTGTAGACGAAAAGTACGACCGTGTGTACGCGGCATTACACCTAATAAATGTACCTGTTCCGACTTACATACAAAGAACATACCTACAGAATCTATCTTGTTTGTAACCCGGGAACTGCCTGTTTTGGGATTTGGATTATTTTGGATACATCCGAATCTCCAAATAATGTAAATTTCATCGGAATGCAATGAATTGCACGTCCAGTTATGTCTCTTTTTTTTTTAAGTTGGCCAAAATCACTGTCAATTCCTTGGTTTTTAATAATGCTTTGTCCTCCAAAACTATTTACAAAATAGATGGTGTGATTGTACCTGGACATACGCCTGCAACCTGTAATCTACAGATGTGTGTGTAAACTAACAAGGATCAATGTACAGCCCAGTGGAGGTGCATCCACAAGGGCGCACGGGCGCCGCCCCCTCTCCCCTGCCACCCCCTCTAGCAAAATTAGATTGCATTGCATGAATCTATCTATGACCACTGCTGCCACCCCCTATTCAGCTCCTTTTGTAATTCAGGGCACCTGAATTACAGCGGCGGGGGGTGGTTTTGAAGCACCTGATTGCAGCCATAGGCTCTAATAGGCGTCAAAAAAGGTGACCTGGCAGCGCCATGCTGGCCAGTCACAGGTCACCCAGCTGTGTTAGTAAAGCGAATGAATGTTCAATTTTCTAACACTAAACCACCTCTCCGCCAATCAGGTGCTCGGATCTGTTACCCGTCACCTGATTAGCTAAAACGACAGGCGCAGTGATTGGACCCCAGGCAGCAGAGGGCGGATGGAGAGGATGGGAGAAGACATCGAGGAGCTGTCCCACTGAGACAGGTAAGTGCAGACGGCGGGGGGGGGGGGGGGGGGCACACTGGCAGCATTTTATATGGCACAGTGGCTGCGTTTCATGGGGCACAGTGGGAGCAATTGATGGGCACAATGGCGGCAATTGATGGGCACAGTGGCTGCATTTATTAGCACAGTGGCTGCGTTTGATGGCACAGTGGCTGCGTTTGATGGCACAGTGGCGGCAATTTATGGGCACAGTGGGAACAATTGATTGGCACAGTGGCGGCAATTGATGGGCACAGTGGCGGCAATTGATGGGCACAGTGGTGGCAATTGATGGGCACAGTGGCTGCATTTAATGGCACAGTGACTGCGTTTGATGGCACAGTGGCAGCAATTGATGGGCACAATGGCTGCATTTTATGGGGCACAGTGGCTGCATTTGATGGCACAGTGGCTGCGTTTGATGGGCACAGTGGCGGCAATTGATGGGCAAAGTGGCTGCATTTTATGGGGCACAGTGGCTGCGATTGATGGTATTTTTTTTTTCAGAATTTTTCAGTTTGTTTGCACCCCCCCAAAAATTTTGAGCACCAGCCGCCACTTGTACAGCCCCTTTTGACATCTTTGGATAATCGGTTATCCTACTGGGTCATCTATGAGACTGAAGGCCGGACAACAGAACCTCCATTGGGTCACCCATGGGGTTGAAAACCTGGACAGCAGAACGCTGACCCTACTCTGTCACCCATGAGGGTTAAGGCCAGAGAGCAGAAAGCTGACCCGAGGAGGACGGTGAGGAAGTCACAGGCCAGCTGTCTTTGAGGAAGTAGAAAGGAAAAGCGAGGCGGAAGGACATTGGGTCATTAAGCACCTCTATCTGAGATGCCTCAGCGGCCAGGGCAGCATGCAGACTGGAAAAGGTCAATTAGGGGGATGAGGCTCAGGAAGCCAATGGAGTAATTATACACATTACTCTGAAGTGTCCCAGGGGCGAGTGGGGGGGGGGGATAGGTCAACTGGACACTCATTCATCACTAATGGTTATCACTTTACAAGCACTGGTTGTAGTTGGTCTGAACTATCAAATACTGGAGTCTTTCTCAACCTTTTTAACAAGGAGGAACCTTAAAATAACTTGAGGTATCAAAGAACCCCTGCTAAGAAATGCTTTGCTGTAATTATAATGTTATACCGGGGTTGGGCAAAATTTTGGAAGCACCAGGTAAAAGAACGGAATTGTTACCTAATATGGTGTTATTATTATTATTATATAGGATTTATACACTCACCAGCAACTTAATTAGGTACACCTTGCTAGTCCCGGGTTGGACCCCCTTTTGCCTTCATTCTTGGTGGCATAGATTCAACAAGGTGTTGGAAACGTTCCTCGGAGATTTTGCTCCATAGTGACATGATAACATCACACAGTTGTTGCGGATTTTTTTTGGCTGCACATTCATGATGCGAATCTGCCGTTCCACCACATTCCAAAGGCCCTCTATTGGATGAGATGTGGTGAGTGTGGAGGCCATTGGAGGACTGGGACCTCATTGTCCAGTGGTGAGATGATTGGAGCTTTGTGACATGGTGCATTATCCTGCTGGAAGGAGCCATCAGAAGATGGGGACACTGTAGTCATAAAGGGATGGACATGGTCAGCAACAATACTCAGGTAGGCCGTGGGGTTTATACCATGCTCAATTGGTACTAAGGGGCCCAAAGTGTGCCAAGAAAATACCCCCCACACCATTACACCCAATGGCGACCCTAGGGGGGGGCCAGAGGGGGCCCTGACCCCCCCAACATTATGCTGGGCCCCACCATGTGCCCCCCCAAAAAAAAAATTTTATTTTTTTTTTAATTTTTTTTTTTTTTTTTTTTTTTTTTTTTTTTTACAAAAAGGCAATTTCTTTTTGTTTGTATTCATATTGGATGTGCCGCATCTTACTCGGGCCACCGCTGGGGTAACACAGTCTCTATTGAGAGGGAGAAGGTCCCCAGTGGGTGATTCCTCCCCCCTCCCTCTGCTCACTGACACTGCATAATGCGAGCGCTCACACAACCACGGCCGCCCGATCTGCTCCTTCCCCTGCATCCTCATTGGCAGGGAGAAGAGCGAGTTGCAAGAAGGACTCCACCAGGACTCTCAGTTACTGAAAAAACAGACTGAGGGCAGGGGCAGGACAGCAAGAGGAGGCTGGGGAACCGCACAGTGGCAGAACACCAGGGCCCGGTGGCAAGACAACCATTGCAACCCTGATAGTTCTCCCACTGCTTTGGACCCTTATATTTTCTTGGTATGCTGGTGACATATATCTCTTGTTTTCTGTCACCCTGGGGGGGGGGGGGGGCCCAATACAGTAGGAAGGGAGCTCACTGCAGAACATGTGAAAGGGCCATTGTGGGATCGTAGTAAAGGGGTAAAGGGCCCCAGGATAGATATATCTATCTATCTATATATATTTTATATATATATATATATATATATATAATTTATTTGCATTTTATATTGTCCCCCTATTTTTGTCCCGGTCCCCCCATGTGCCCCCCCTAAATATGAAAGCTGGAGACGCCACTGATTACACCACCACCAGCCTGAACCGATGATACAAGGCAGGATGGATCCATGCTTTCATATTGTTTATGTCAAATTCTGACCCGACCATCTGAATGTTGCAGCTGAAATCGAGACTCATCAGACCCGGCAACATTTTTCCAATCTTCTATTGTCCAATTTCGGTGATCCTGTGTGAATTGTAGCCTCAGTTTCCTGTTCTTAGCTGACAGGAGTGGCACCCGGTGTGGTCTTCTGCTGCCGTAGCCCATCTGCTTCAAGATTCGATGCGTTGTGCGTTCAATGATGGTATTCTGCATACCTTGGTTGTAACGAGTGGTTATTTTAATTACTGTTGCCTTTTAATCATCTCCAACCAGTCTGTGCATTCTCCTCTGACATCAACAAGGCATTTTCCTCCACACACCTGCCACTCACTGGATATTTTCTCTTTTTCGGACCATTCTCTGTAAACCCGAGAGATGGTTGTGTGTGAAAATCCCAGTAGATCAGCAGTTTTTGAAATATTCAGGACAGCCCGTCTGGCACCAACAACCATGCCACATTCAAAGTCACCTAAATCCCCTTTCTTCCCCATTCTGATGCTCGGTTTGCACTTCAGCAAGTCTTCACCCCGTCTAGATGCCTAAATGCATTGAGTTGCTGCCATGTGATTGGCTAATTAGCAATTTTCGTTAACAAGCAATTGAACAGGTGTACCCAGGGCTGTCTTAATAGCATCATGGGCCCCTGGGCAAAGTAATGAACTGGGGCCCCTACCAGCCTGCCCCAATTTTTCGCACCTACTTCCAAGAATTAAAGTATAAGTAGTTGATGGAATTAAACATATATTTATTAGTACTTTAAAATTGATTTTAAACAGTAAGAAAACATGCCATAAATCAAAGGCTAATCAACAAAAAGGGCACAGAATGGA
Source organism: Lithobates septentrionalis (assembly GCA_037952835.1). NCBI lineage: Eukaryota > Metazoa > Chordata > Amphibia > Anura > Ranidae > Lithobates > Lithobates septentrionalis. Next base: position 64,144 of record JBBDGP010002623.1, on the reverse strand, counting down.
GGGTGCAGAAGGGCAGAGTACAAGGGTAGTCAGGAGGGCACAATACTGAGATTAGGAGGGTACAATACAGGTTCTGGGACGCTGCCCAGGCCATCCCGGCACAGCTTAGTAAAAAGCGTAACTGTCCCGGCAAATCCGGGACGGTTGGCAAGTATAATGTAATGCAAGATTATCATGGGGCCCCCATGCACCTGTGGCCCCTGGGCAATGCCCAGGGGTGCCCATGCATTAAGACAGCCCTGGGTGTACCTAATAAAGTGGCCGGTGACTGTATAGCGCCAACAGTTTGCACAGCGATTTACAATGTGAGGGCAGACAGTGCAATTACAATACAATTCAATACAGGAGGAATCAGAGGGTCCTGCTCATTAGAGCTTACAATCTAAAAGGGAGAGTCAGGTGATACAAAAGGTGATAACTGTGGGGAATGAGCTGATGGAGAAAATAAAAGTACAGTTGTTAGGTGGAGGCAGGATAGGCTTCTCTTAAAAGAAACATGTCTAAGTTGACAGAGTAGGAGATAGTCGGACAAATTAGGGTAGGGAGTTCCATAGGATGGGAGAGGCTCAGGAGAAGTCCTGAAGGCAAGCACAGGAGGAGGTGACAAGGGAACTAGAGAGCAGGAGGTCTTGGGAGGAACAAAGAGAACGATTTGGTTGGTATTTCGAGACTAGTTTAGTGATGACGCCGGGGGCAGATTGGTGGATGGCTTTGTAAGTTGTTAGTATTTTGAATTGAAATCGTTGTGAGAGTGGCAGCCAATAGAGGGATTGGCATAGAGGGGTGGCAGACACTGAATGGTTCTTGGACCACCTTTGACATCCAAGATGACCTGAATTCTCCTGTGAATTGAAAACGACAAGTCTTGGATGGTGGATAATAGAATCTGGTACCACTCTCCATGCAAAACCATCCTAGTTCTCGCAGAGATACTGAAGGCGGAAAACCAGACCCAACCTCGTTCTCCAAAATTGACCATAGTGGCTCCATGATACTGAAGTCCCGTGACTGCGGCGCCCTGGGAAGGTGTGAGACTTCAATGGCATGCTCTTCAACCACAATATGACGACACCAGCTGCGTGAATTGGAGAGCCTTGGCAAATCATATAATGTTTCCATATTTTTGTCCAACGACATAAAAATGATGATAAAAATAACGGCCAAATGGAAACACAGGCATTGAAAATTGTAGTGTTCCCTCACATCGGCGGTCAGTGGTAGAGTGTCTTCTTACATTGTTGGTTAGTAAAGTGCCCCTTTTCATTAGTGGTCAATGGAGAAAAGGCCCCTTTTATTGGTCATTTATGGTAACACCCCCTGGCAGATGATGAAGGCTCACCGAGAAGTGAAGTCTAAGCATTAGCTGGACTCTACCAGAGCTCCTGTTGATGGAGATGGTGAATCCTGGTGCCCCTGGAGCTCCTTGCTTTGGGCTGGTGCCAGCATACCTCCCAACTCTTTGAGATGGGAATGAGGGGCAAGGATGTGGAATTCCCTTCCACAGGCGGTGGTCTTAGTGGGGGGCATCGATAGTTTCAAGAAAGTATTAGAGAAGCACCTGAATGACCGCAACATACAGAGATATACAATGTAATATGACATATAATCACACACATAGGTTGGACTTGATGGACTTGTGTCTTTTTTTCGACCTCACCTACTATGTAACTATGAGGGACATCTATTACCAAAAGTATGTAGGCATAAGACACACCTACCTGCCACACCCCCTTAAAGGAGAATTATACAAAAAAATAATAGTTAAACTTACTAGTACTTTTTTTTTTTTACCACTAGTCTTATGCCGCGTACACACGGTCAGACTTTTCATCTACAAAAGTCCGACAGCCTGTCCAACAGACTTGCGGCGGACTTTCGGCGGACTTGCGGCAGACTTTCTAACGACCGGACTTGCCTACACACGACCACACAAGTCCGAAAGGATTCGTACGTGATGACGTACACCGGACTAAAATAAGGAAGTTGATAGCCAGTAGCCAATAGCTGCCCTAGCGTGGCTTTTTGTCCGTCGGACTAGCATACAGATGAGCGGATTTCGGGGTCCGGCGTAGTTACGACGTGAAGATTTGAAGCATGTTTCAAATCTAAAGTCTGTCGGATTTGAGGCTGAAAAAGTCCGCTGAAAGTCCGGAGAAGCCCACACACGATCGGATTGTCAGCCAGCTTTAGTCCGTCGGCGTCCGTCTGACTTTTGTAGACGAAAAGTCCGACCGTGTGTACGCGGCATTACTTTATACTGGCTTTTGAAATTTACAAATGCAGCAAATTAAAAATCGGATAATAGGATGAGATAAAGATACGATAAAAAGTGCATTTTATATACAACTATATAGATCAGACCAAAATGAAGGACAAATGAGGAAGAAAGAGGGACAGAGGGACTTTGTTCCAAACCAGGGACAGTCCCTCGAAATCAGGGACAGTTGGGAGCTATGGGTACGAGGTCAGGGGCCTCAGGGGAAAAAAAATGTGTAGCATGTGTTTCCAGGTTCTTGGTTAGGAATGGAGAGTGAGAGAGACACTGGCTACAGCTGCTCTCTGTAGCTGCTACCTTGCGGTGCTGAACTGGTTAACATCTGTATCTGTGAGAGAAGGGAGCTGCTGAGCCAGGCAGCACTGCACTATGGGAACTGTAGTCCAGAGACTCTACTGTAATCAATTTGAACTGCATTTCCCAGAGAGAGATTGCCAGAAGGAGTAGAAAGAGATGCATTTTCTCAGGCTGTACAGGACACAGCTCCCTCTTGCCATGAGGTATACTCAAGAATGGACATCACTATCCACTGTGCTCCTCCATTGCTGCATATTTGCAGCCTGAGCGAGATCCGGAGCACTGAGTTTGGGAGAGCCAACAGCCAGAGTTACCTGGGTGCAGAGAGTGGACTAATCGCTCTGTGTGACCGGATGGTGAGCTGCAATGTCCCTGGGACTGGCGAGCTGCTGCCCCCTAGGAACTGACCATACAGCCATCTAGTGGGTTTATTGCTGCCTTCAGGCTTGACTGGAACTATTCTGATGTACACCTATGGTACCACTGGGCCCCAACACTAGCCGGTTGAAGAGTCAGGACTAAAGACTGTCCCTTCACAGCTGCTAAACAGAGACCTTCACCCATAGGTTATGCTAAGAGGTACCTCTCAGGGGACATTGCACCATATCCTAGCCATTCTCCTAGAAGCACTCTAGACTAGTTATAGTACTATTTTTCGAATTGCAATTAATGCTCCTATGCACTGTTTATTGCTGACTTTGCCGATTTATGTGTCTAGTGGTACAAAACTCTATTTTAAGTTACCTTGGCATAATGATTATACTGTCTAGCAGACTGTGTCTGAACCTACCTTCTTTGTGCTCATTTATGCTCAAATCACCATTTAATCTAACCCTTACCAATACATTGAGTTCATTTACCACTAAACAGTCTTGTGTCTATTTCCTGGTGACAATTCAAAGCCAAGTTAAAGATATCTATACTTATGTTCATAAGTGCTTGCAGTAACTTTCACCCAACCAGAGGGACCGAGGTTGTTTTTGGATTCGAAGCTCAGAATAGAGAACCCAACCTACCAAACGGCTCCTTTGGGGGTTGCACTACACATGCATCAGCGTGTGTTGTGTTAAGGCAGCTTATTATTATGAATGGGCGGCTAATGTACAACTAAGGATAAATTGCACTATATTACCAAAAGTATTGGGACACCTGTCTTTACACGCACATGAACTTTGATGGCATCCCAGTCTTAGTCCGTGGGGTTCAATATTGAGATGGCCCACCCATTGCAGCTATAACAGCTTCAACTCTTCTGGGAAGGCTGTTCACAAGGTTTAGGAGTGTGTCTATGGGTATGTTTGACCATTCTTCCAGAAGCGCATTTGTGAGGTCAGGCACTGATGTTGGACGAGAAGGCCTGGCTCACAGTCTCCACTCTAATTCTTCCCAAAGGTGTTCTATCAGGTTAAGGTCAGGACTCTGTGCAGGCCAGTCAAGTTCCTCCACCCCAAACTCGCTCATCCATGTCTTTATGGACCTTGCTTTCCTCACTGGTGCGCAGTCATGTTGGAACAGGAAGGGACCAGCCTCAAACTGTTCCCACAAAGTTGGGAGCATGAAATTGTCCAAAATGTCTTGTTATGCTGACACCTTCAGTGTTCCCTTCACTGGAACTAAGGGGCCAAGTCCAACCCCTGAAAAAATAACCCCCCACCATAATCCCCCTTCCACCAAATGATTTGGACCAGTGCACAAAAGCAAGGTCCATAAAGACATGGATGAGCGAGTTTGGGGTGGAGGAAGCACAGAGTCCTGACCTCAACCCGATAGAACACTTTTGGGATGAATTAGTGCGGAGACTGCGAGCCAGGTCTTCTCATCCACATCAGTGCCTGACCTCACAAATGCGCTTCTGGAAGAATGGTCAAACATTCCCATAGACACACTCCTAAACCTTGTGGGCAGCCTTCCCAGAAGAGTTGAAGCTGTTATAGCTGCAAAAGGGTGGGCCAACTCAATATTGAACCCTCCGGACTAAGACTGGGATGCCATTAAAGTTCATGTGCGTGTAAAGGCAGGCGTCCCAATACTTTTGATAATATAGTGTATATGTAAAACCGCTGCTTAAATTGACGGCGCTATATAAGTACCTCTATTAAATAAATAAATCAGCTCTTTCCATTTCTCTGAGAAGATATAACAATGCAATATTGTGGTGCACTGCGGTGTATTGGGGATATAATGTACAATGGGTTTTTGTGTCATTCAGAATGAATCGCACCACAACGCACCACACACAGAGTCTATATTGTGACAATGAGGGTGGTTTTTTTTCATGCACAGCTGTGAAGGGGCCCTAAAAGTTTTTATTCTTTCTGGAAACATGTTCCACCTCAGCTCTTCACATTGTGGAACCTGAAGCTAATTTCGGTAATTTTACATCACAATCGATTTAGGCAAAAATCACATTCGCTTATCCCTATAAATAATAGATTTTTATTTAGACCTGGAAATCTGTCCACTCGGGAAGTACGAAGGACGAAGCTAAATGTTTAACAGACTCGTAGGAAAAGTTGACACGGACAATTTGATTTTTATCTCTTTCTGAAACTTTTTTTTTTTTCTGCTTTTCAATTTTGCTCTCTCTGCGTGAATCCGGCGCGTCCATCCAATTCCCAGCTTGTTTGCGGGACGATTTCTGAAGCCCACTGCGAAGCCCACACCCAGCAAAGAGGCGTAACGCGGTCTCTCTGGCTGTTCTTTTCTGCTCGCCTGCCAGGCATAAAGCGACACGCCACGCTGGAAAGAGAATGTGTTTTGTTTACTGCTGAGTGTCCCATCTGTTGGCGTGCTTTGCAGGATGATCTGGGTCGGGGTCTGCGGTTACACTCACCGGCTCGCGTGTAAACACAAAATGATTTGCATGGCGCGAGCGGCTTCGGAGATGTTTCTTGTCCCCGGGAGCTCCGTGCCTGGAAACATTAAAATACAGGAGGAATATATATGTGTGCTGGGGGTGAAATCAGGAGAAAAAAGGTTGCTGTTCGTGTTTTGGGAAAACGATCAGTTTTGACCATGAACTTTCTGAAAAACTAGAACCGAACATCTGCCATGTTTGAGTGCATTGAATTTGTGCGCAGAAAATACACTGCAAGCGTGCATAGCGATAGTTTTGTACATATAATAATACGCGGCTCTTTAAAATCAGCAGGGGAGGGGCGGTGGCGGTAGTGGCGCAGGGTTTATTGGCTGGGCGGTGGGGTTGTATGGCGGGTGGTAAGATCACTTGCTGGTTGCTGCCAATGCTGACCACTAAACTCAACTGCTTGACACTCTGACCTACCTACCTGACATGCACTGACCTACCTACCTGACATGCACTGACCTACCTGACATACACTGACCTACCTGACACACATACACTGAACTACCTGACATACATACACTGACCTACCAACCTGACATACATACACTGACCTACCTGCCTGACACACACGCACTGACCTACCTGACATACATACACTGACCTACATACACTGACCTACCTGACACACACTGACCTACCTGACATACATACACTGACCTACCTGACATACATACACTGACCTACCTACCTGACACACACGCACTGACCTACCTGACATACATACACTGACCTACCTGACATACACTGACCTACATACACTGACCTACCTGACACACACTGACCTACCTGACATACATACACTGACCTACCTGACATACATACACTGACCTACCTACCTGACATGCACTGACCTACTTGACATACACACACTGACCTACCTGACATACATTGACCTACCTGACATACACTGACCTACCTGACATACATACACTGACCTACCTACCTGACATACACTGACCTACCTGACATACACTGACCTACCTGACACACACTGACCTACCTGACATACATACACTGACCTACCTGACACGCACTGACCTACCTGACATACATTGACCTACCTGTCACTCACTGACCTACCTGACATACACTGACCTACCTGACACGCACTGACCTACCTGACATACATTGACCTACCTGACATACATTGACCTACCTGACATACACTGACCTACCTGACATACACTGACCTACCTGACATATATACACTGACCTACCTACCTGACATACACTGACCTACCTGACATACACTGACCTACCTGACACGCACTGATCTGCCTGACATACATTGACCTACCTGTCACACACTGACCTACCTGACATACACTGACCTACCTGACATACATACACTGACCTACCTACCTACCTACCTGACACGCACTGACCTACCTGACATACATACACTGACCTACCTGACACGCACTGACCTACCTGACATACATTGACCTACCTGTCACTCACTGACCTACCTGACATACACTGACCTACCTGACACGCACTGACCTACCTGACATACATTGACCTACCTGACATACACTGACCTACCTGACATACACTGACCTACCTGACATATATACACTGACCTACCTACCTGACATACACTGACCTACCTGACACGCACTGATCTGCCTGACATACATTGACCTACCTGTCACACACTGACCTACCTGACATACATACACTGACCTACCTACCTACCTACCTGACACGCACTGACCTACCTGACATACATACACTGACCTACCTGACACGCACTGACCTACCTGACATACATTGACCTAAATGTCACACACTGACCTACCTGACATACACTGACCTACCTGACATACATACACTGACCTACCTACCTGACATGCACTGACCTACCTGACACACACTGACCTATCTGACATACATACACTGACCTACCTACCTGACACGCACTGACCTACCTGACACACACTGACCTATCTGACACGCACTGACCTACCTGACATACACTGACCTACCTGACATACACTGACCTACCTGACATATATACACTGACCTACCTACCTGACATACACTGACCTACCTGACATACACTGACCTACCTGACACGCACTGATCTGCCTGACATACATTGACCTACCTGTCACACACTGACCTACCTGACATACACTGACCTACCTGACATACATACACTGACCTACCTACCTACCTACCTGACACGCACTGACCTACCTGACATACATACACTGACCTACCTGACACGCACTGACCTACCTGACATACACTGACCTACCTGACATACATTGACCTAAATGTCACACACTGACCTACCTGACATACACTGACCTACCTGACATACATACACTGACCTACCTACCTGACATGCACTGACCTACCTGACACACACTGACCTATCTGACATACATACACTGACCTACCTACCTGACACGCACTGACCTACCTGACACGCACTGACCTACCTGACACACACTGACCTACCTGACATACACTGACCTACCTGACACACACACTGACGGTAATGACACACACTGACCTACCTGACCAGGAGACAGACTTCATGTGTCCTGCAGCAGCAGCTCAGCTCAGCCGTTATGTGCGGTGCGTGGTGCGCCCATTATCACAGCAGGCAGCCAGAGGAGGAGAGGAGAGCCGCCCGCCCGAGCGGGGACCTCAGTGATGTGGCGCAGCACATTGTAATTCCCGCCTTCTGGAGCCTGCAGCACCTATGATGGACGTCACACGTCCCACAGTCCCGCTATTGGACCAGTGGGACTTCCATCATAGGCGTTACAGCAGGCTCCAGAAGGCGGGACCTGCTATGTGACTCGGCGGCACTCGGCGGCGCTCGGGATCAGATCGGTCCCCGCTCGGCGGTGCTTGGGGCTACTAATATAATTGTGCATGCCTGAGACCCGGGGTGCTTTTTGGGGACCCATTTGGGGCTCCAGCCCACCCCAGCCCCCCCCTTCCGACGCCACTGGGGTCAATGTACATTGGTAATTTGTAATCCAGTATGGGGCTGGTTTATAATACTGCAATGGATCATCACAGGGCATTTTTTCAGCGGGAATACAGTGGAATGCTGTTCCGGCACCTCCAGCACTGAATGTATGCAATGGCGTGGGGTGTGCTGAAGGGTCTAATGATACCCGCTGCTGAGGGTTCTATTGCTGCTGGGGGCTATTATTTTGCTAGTGGGTCAGTTGTTGCAGAGAGAGATCTACTGTTGAGCGAGGGGTCTATTATTGCTGGCTGCTAGAGGGTCTATTGATGCTGGAGGAGATCCATTGTTGAGGAAGGGGACTATTGTTTCGGGGGGGGGGGATTTAAGTTGCTGGTGGTCAATTGTTGCTGTGAGTGATCTATTGTTGCTGGTGGGGTCTTTGTTCCTGGGGTGGGTCTGTTATTTAGAGGCGGTATTTGGTTGCAATCAGTCTATTGTTGCTGGGGGGGATCTGTCATTTCTTGAGGGTGTCTTTTATTGTGGAGGGGATCTATTTTTGCTTGGAGGGGGGGTGGCTATTGTTGCTGGCTGCATGGGATCTATTTTACTGCTTTTATTATTACAATTACCAAATTTCATACAGATTACTTAGCACCACAAAATGATACTTGGTTATGCTTTCTCTAATAGAAATGGTACTGGGAGGTGGGTAGGGGGTGGAAACAAGGGATGGTGCTCGGGGGGTCGGTAGGGGGTGGAAACATGGGGCGGTGCTTGGAGGTGGGTAGGTGGTGGAAACAAGGGATGGTGCTTGGGGGGTGGGTAGGGGGTGGAAACAAGGGATGATGTTTGGATGTGGGTAGGGGGTAGAAACAAAGGACGGTGCTTGGAGGTGGGTAGGGGGGTGGAAACAAGGGACAGTGCTTGGAGGTGGATAGGGGGTGGAATCAAGGGACGGTGCTCGGGGGTGGGTAGGAGGTGGAATCAAGGGACGGTGCTTGGAGGTGGGAGGGGTGGAATTAAGGGACAGTGCTTGGAGGGGGTGGAAACAAGGGATGGTGCTTGGAGGTGGGTAGGGGTGGAAACAAAGGACGGTGCTTGGAGGTGGGTGGGGGGGTGGAAACAAGGGACAGTGCTTGGAGGTGAATAGGGGGTGGAAACAAGGGACAGTGCTTGGAGGTGGGTAGGAGATGGAATGAAGGGACAGTGTTTGGAGGTGGGTAGGGTCTGGAAACAAAGGACGGTGCTTGGAGGTGGGTAGGTGATGGAAACAAGGGACGGTGCTCATAGATGGGTAGGGGGTGGAAACAAGGGACGGTGCTTGGAGGTGGGTAGGGGGTGGAAACAAGGGACGGTGCTTGGAGGTGGGTAGGGGATGGAAACAAGGGAAGGTGCTCAGAGGTGGGTAGGGGGTGGAAACAAAGGACGGTGCTCGGAGGTGGGTAGGGGGTGGAAACAAGGGACGGTGCTCAGAGGTGGGTAGGGGGTGGAAACAAGGGACAGTGCTCGGAGGTGGGTAGGGGATGGAAACAAGGGACGGTGCTCAGAGGTGGGTAGGGCGTGGAATCAAGGGATGGTGCTCGGAGGTGGGTAGGGTGTGGAGACAAATGGGAACCTGGGAGAGGGGTGTTCCCACCAGAATGACATAGACTTAAAGTATAAGTAAAAGCAAAACTTTTTTTTTTTTTAGTTTTGGATAGAGTGGAGAGGGATTAAAACCCCTGTCATTTTTTAATGCTGTCTGGGGCTGTGCCCCCATTAAGGAGATTCCCCCAATTTGTCTTGTTTGCTATGGTCATTGAAAGTGAACGTAAAATAAAATCCTAAATTAGGGGTTGTCCCCTGAAAAGTAACAGAGGGAAAATCTTCCAATGGGGACATAGTTTTGGTGACCTGGGAGGCAACAAGGATTTCCCTTAATTTGCAGGGATTTCCTCTCCCTTCCTGTTTGGCTATGGGAAATATCTGCAATTGGACACAGATGGTGAAAAAAAAAAACCTGACAGGGGTTATAACCCTCCCTTACTCTATCCAAAATAAAGAAAAATGTTTTGCCTATAGTACTACTTCAATTTAGACTAGTGGTTGCAGGGAGTGGGCGGGGGCCTTAAAAATAGGCGGTTGACAATGTTTTTACCTCCTCCCACAAGCTGAGCCACAGTCAAAATTGTCCCCTCTGTTGCATTTAGCGGGCAGTACAATCTGCCAATCATAACCCATTCAAGTGAATAGGACCGTGCTGCAACTGCCCCCTAATGCACAGGGTTGCAGCATGGGCTTTTAGGGGTTATGATGACAATTTTCAACCTGAAATCCCAGGTGATGTCACTGACCCAATTCAGAAGTGTGACACGTACAGCCCACCTATATCCTGTCACCATTCAGATTTGGGTTCAGAGTTTTTGATGATTCTCATACCGAGGGAGAATCAAGCATGGACGTGTTCAAGCAACATTAAGAACGGTACTGACAGAGGTGAATAACATGGATGTCCTCTGTGCATCCTAAATAGTCATCTCCTGTCCACCAATACAGACTGAAGTTACATTCTCTTAGTGTGACATCATTAGGGATGAGCTAATTGAGTATTTTCAGCCAATTTTGGAGATAATTGGGTGATTTCAGCAAAATTTTGCCATTTCTGCTAAATGCATTGGAGTTACCAGAGTAGGCAAGTTAACATGGTTTTAAGGATGTAAGGGGCTTTACACAGCTCCTGAGGGTTATGCCCTGTACACACGGTCGCACATTGATCGGACATTCCGACAACAAAATCCTAGGATTCCTTCCAACAGATGTTGGCTCAAACTTGTCTTGCATACACACGGTCACACAAAGTTGTCGGAAAATCCGATCATTCTGAACGCGGTGACATAAAACACGTACGTCGGGACTATAAACGGGGTAGTAGCCAATAGCTTTCATCTCTTTATTTATTCTGAGCATGCGTGGCACTTTGTGCGTCGGATTTGTGTACACACGATCGGAAATTCCGACAACGGATTTTGTTGTCGGAAAATTTTATAGCCTGCTCTCAAACTTTGTGTGTCGGAAATTCCTATGGAAAATGTGTGATGGAGCCCACACACGGTCGGAATTTCCGACAACAAGGTCCTATCACGCATTTTCCGTCGGAAAATCTGACCGTGTGTACGGGGCATAACAGAAGCATCCACACCTTCGTAACGTGCCACAATGCACATTGCAACGCACTTTGCCTTTAATGAAAAATTTTATAAAAAAAAAAAATCTACTTTAAAAAAAAAAAAAATTCTATCCTTGATTTGTTCTTGTACTTAAAAAGCTATATCTAGTCTGAATTATATCCTTAACCTTAGCACTGACCCTGACAGTAACCCTAACTCTAATGTTAATCTTAACCCTAATGGTAACCTTAATACTAACCCAAAACCTAGCACTAAATATAATTCTAGTGCTAACCCTAATGGTAGCTCTGACACTAACCCTGACCCTTATTGTACCCATAACCCTATCTTAACCCTGACTCTTACCTAATAGTAACCCTAACTCTGACCCTGACTGTAACCTAAGCCTAGCACTAATCGTAATGGTAATCCCAACCCATGCACTAACCCTAATATTAACCCTAACTCTGACCATGAGTATAACCTAACCTCAGCACTGACTCCAATGGTAATCTAAACCAAGCACTAACTTTAACTATAGAGCTAAACCTACTAATAACCCTAACACTAACCCTAACTGTAATCCTGACCCTAATGTTGAGGTTAACACTAGCTCTGACCATAACCATCACCTAACCCTAGACCTAACCCTAATGGTAAACCTAACGCTAGCACTACCCCTAAAAGCAACCTTAATCCTATCTCTAAACAGTAACCGTAAGTTAACCTTACTAATTAGCCCTAATAGTAACCCTATCTCTGACCCTGACTGTAACCTAAGCCTAGCACTAAACATAATGGTATCCCTAACCCTAGCTCTAACTCTAACTGTAAACCAAACCCTAGCTATGACCCTGACTGTAACATAACATTGCCCTAACCCACGATAGTAACCCTTACTCTAGCACTAACCCTAATGGTAACCCAAACCCTAGCACTGACCCTGGCTGTAACTTAACCTCAGCCTAACATCGCCCTTACCCTTAACTCTAGCTCTGATTCCAAATATACCCCAAGACTAACCCCAATGGTAAGCCAAACCCTAGCACTGACCCTGGCTGTAACTTAACCTCGGCCTAACCTCGCCCTTACCCTTAACTCTAGCTCTGATTCCAAATATACCCCAACACTAACCCTAATGGTAAGCCAAACCCTAGCTCTGACCATGGCTGTAACTTAACCTCGCCCTAACCCCGATAGTAACCCTACCTCTAGCACTAACCATAATGATAACCCTAATCCTAGCTCTGACCCTGACTGTAACCTAACCCCTCCACTAACTATATTGGTAACTTTGACTCTAACACTAACCCTAGCTAGCTTTGGCACTAATTGTAACCTAATCCTAGCAATTTAACACTAATGGTATCCCTAATCCTAGCAACAACCCTAACAGTAACCCAAATCCTAGCTATGACCCTGACTGTAACCTAACCCCACCATTAACCCTAATAATAACCCTAACTCTAACAATAACTGTAACGGTAACCCCAAACATAGCTATGACTCTAACTGTAACCTAATCCTAGCAATTAATCCCTCATTTTAACCCTAACACTAACTCTAATAGTAACCTTAACTATAGTTTTGACCCTAACTGTAACCTAACCCAAACATTAACCCTTATGGTAAACCAAACCCTAGCTCTGACCTTGACTGTAACGTAACCTCCCCCTAACCCCGATAGTAACCCTACCTCTAGCACTAACCCTAATGGTAACCCTAATCCTAGCTCTGACTGTAACCTAACTCCTCCACTAACCCTAATGGTAACCCTAACAGTAGCTCTGGTACTAATTGCAACCTAATCCTAGCAAATAACCCTGATGGTAACCCTAACCCTGATAGTTACATTAACTCTAGCTCTGATCCTGACTGTAATAGTAACCCTAACTCCAGCGCTAACCCTTAGGGTAACCTTAATAAGCCTAATGGTAATCCTATAACCCAATATCCTAACTGTAACCCTAGCCCTAGTTCTGACCCTGTCTGAAACCCAACACCACCACTAACCCTAATGGTAAAACTAAACCTAATCCTTAAGCAAATGCAAACCCTAACACTAACCTCAACCCTTGACAAACAGGGTCATAGAATTTCCATGAGAGTGCTCATACTGTGATCACGTGGCTTTGTTGATAAATAAAGTAGTGAAAGAGTTTGCCACAGCTAGCTGACTATGCTGTTTGCAGACCACATCCCAGGTAAATATAGTGAAAAAAAGGTTCCTCAAGTTCCAAAAGCTGTCAACTGACAGGGCGTCCGTGGATACTCTGTTGGTTGACAGCTTTAGGGCGTCCCTTTCAGCCGGTTTTACATCTGCCCCCAACACATGTGTTTGTTTTTATCATCTTGAATGTTTTGTCATTTATGTCATTTGTCTTACACATATCAATAAATTTGTAATTTTTTACGATTACTGTTTGTGGTCCGTTTAAAATCCCAACTTTTTTTTCACCATTGTTGATAATCAAAGACCACACATGACCTCAAAGAAATAATGACAATGTTAAAATAGTTGTTTTTTTCAAGACATAATCAAATTTGCCAAAATTGCCCACCCATCCTTTCCAGAGAGGTGGCATGGTGCAGTGCAGCTACGTCTGCATGTAAAACAGAAACCCAAGCAGGTTGGTTTTGCTCTCTGTACACATCTCAAGACTTTATGTTCGCATATGAGGTCCAAGACTCTGACTTCACAGACTGGTGGGAATTTATTTATTTTAATCTTTATTTTGATGCTGTGAAATGTAATAATAATAACTGAAAAGTCAGAGCCCAGCACACAAAATCTGTTGTGTCTTACCCCTCCTTGGTTCCACTGCAGTAGCAGCAGATGACCCCCCTGGAGCCTATCCAGAAGCCTCCCAAGAGGCCAGCCACGTACAGATGTTACCCACCACCAGGAGGCCAGCCTCATACAGATGTTACCCACCACCAGGCTGAACATCTGTTTTATAGCTGAGCTCGTTTATTGACGCTATTTATCTGCCTGTCTGGGTGATCTCGTTACAGGTGGCATCACGGCTTGTCTCACCCCCGGCACTTTGATTGGGCTCCCCACAGCCAACACAACCAGAACTTCCCCCCCCCCCCCCCGGGCTCCTCTTTAAAAGGGATCCAATTTCAATAAACAAGGCTTCTGCAGAGACCAGAAATAACAGTCTCACCTAAACTTCCTTCCTTGCAGGATGTACAGTCAGCCTACATGCAGCTCTCCGGGCCCGAGCTTCCACAAATGAGCTCTCTCATGGAGTGGCGGTCTCCCGTGCATGGAACAGCGAGCCTGTGTCCCGAGGACTTTTAATGAGCACCTTTTCCATTCAAACATCCAGGCAGGACGTCCGCCACACTGTATATTTATGTAACGTTAAGCGGGAGCAAATGACATTGGAGGGTTTCGCTCATAAAGACGGAGGGATTATTAAACAGGGTGATCATGGTCGCTCGCTGCGCTATTTTCAGAAGGAAATGGCTTTCCGTCATCTTGACTTTTCCCAGCTTTTCAAAAGAGCAATTAAACGAGTGGGACCTAATTGGGTTAAACTACGTGGGTGACTTTAACTTCTTGTTTTCTGTCACCTTACTGGCAATAGAGTGAAATTACAGTACAGGAGGCGTTTGACAACAAGGAGTTAAATTGCTCAGTAGCATTATATATCACGTATGCAGGATCCCTATAAGAATTGAATAGAGATCTTATGGAGCACATTCCGGCTCCCTCACTTTCCCTATCTAACCCTCTGTCCTTCCGTCTCTCTAATTCAGCCTTTTCAACCTTCTTATCCCAGTGGAACCCTTAAAATAGTTTTCAGGTCTTGTGGAATTCTTGCTAAAACCAATTAATTTGGAGTTAGTGAGAAGAATGTCCATACATTGGTGGTCAATCGGTTAAATGTCTCCCTTACACTAGTGAGCAGTAAGAAGAATGTTCTTTACATCAGTGGCCTATGAGAAGAATGCCCCTTACATTGGTGATCAATGGGTTAAGTGTTCCCCTTACACTGGTGAGCAATAAGAAGAATGTTCTAGTGGTCAATGGGAAGAATGCTCCTTACATTGGTGGTCAATGTGATAATGTCCCCCTTTCATTGGTGGGCGATAGGAAGAATGTTCTTTGCATTGGTGGCCAAAGGGAAGAATGCTCCTTACATTGGAGGTCAATAGGTTAAATGTCCCCCTTACACTGGTGAGCAGTAAGAAGAATGTTCTTTACAACAGTAGTCAATGTGAAGAATGCTCCTTACATTGGTGGTCAATGGGATAAATGTCCTCCTTACATTGGTGAGCAATAGGAAGAATATTCCTTAAATTGGTGGTCAATGGGAAGAACAACCCCTTTACAGTTGTCGTCAGACTGTCACCCTTATAGGGCGTACACACGGTCGGACTTTGTTCGGACATTCCGACAACAAAATCCTAGGATTTTTTCTGACGGATGTTGGCTCAAACTTGTTTTGTCTACACACGGTCGCACAAAGTTGTCGGAAAATCCGATCGTTGGATTTGTGTACACACGATCGGAATTTCCGACAACGGATTTTGTTGTCGGAAAATTTTATCTCCTGCTCTCCAACTTTGTGTGTCGGAAAATCCGATGGAAAATGTCCGATGGAGCCCACACACGGTCGGAATTTCCGACAACACGCTCCGATCGGACATTTTCAATCGGAAAATCCGACCGTGTGTACGGGGCATTACAGACAACTAAAAAAGTCATTGGTTTCATACAGCTGTCTCTGGTAAGTGGTATTGGCCCCAAAACTATGCAGATACCATCAAATGGAAGGTCAATCATCCACAGCTCAAGGACTACCAAGCAACCTCTGGAGGAACCTTAGGGTTCCATGTAAAAATGGCTGCTATAATCCTTTCTTCTTGGTTGATATAGTTTGGCAGACACATATCCCTTATCAGAAATCAGTTGTCTAAACCTCACAGGAATCCAATTATGGCCCATTCTTGCTGAATTGGATGAAATTTGACCCGTGGCCCTATCAGCACCACTTGGTTTGAAAAACTTTGATTTAAAAATTAATGGGTGGAAAATTGTGAGCCTAAACATGACTGTATCCAAAGAGGTGGAGCCAACCAGGCTCTGCTACAGTGTACATGTGCTGACAGGGAACATGCTGTTATAAGGAGAGAGAAGAGTCAGCAGTTGAATGGCTCAATACTTTTCCTTCTTCATTGACTACTCAGCAGTCCGGGTGTGAGATCTTGAACAAATGGTAGTGTGATGTGATGTGATATGATGCCATACACAAGGACCTGGATTACAAGGCTATTTGAGGAATGGAAGGGTGGCACTGAATCCCCAAGATGGTTCTCTTTCCTCTAAGGTAGTGTGGAAATGAGGGTGTGTAGTGTTTAGTCCGGCTGCTTTCACATAAAGAAGGGTTTCAAGAGCCACCCGGGATTGAAACTGAAGGAATAAGTAAGAACAGGAGCACCACATCAGAATGTTAAAGTCTAAAAGTGGTAATTCAAAGAAGATTCCAGCAACATATGTTTATTTAGCCAATTTATATCAGGGAATCAAAAGGGTCACCTCAGTCAATGTCTTGGACAGGGGTCCAAATCCATTGAGAGAAGGACTGTTCAGATGATACAGAAGCACAGGTGTCATGGAGGTTCACCGAACACACTTGGAGTCACTAGATGACACAGGATGCTCTAGGGTGCACTTTGAATCACAGAGGTGTATAGGAGTCACAGAGGACCAGAGGCTAAGGTGAGAACGTATGTAGCCAGCACACCATGGATCCGTAATCAATGGTCCAAACGTTAGTTGAAGATATCACATCAAAAATAGTGTCAGTGCAACATTTCAAGACCACGCAGGATCTCTTCATCAGGCATGTGATGAGTCAATGGATCCCATGTCCTCATGACCCTGGGCACAATGAGCAGAAACAGACCCTTTGCTTTGATGGCCACCAGGGGTGTTGAGGGGAGAAACCATTTAACATGTCACACAATTGACTTGATGATCTGGGGAGCACTTGAAATCATGGAGGAGCACAGAGATGCACTTGGAGTCACTAGATCAGTGGTTCTGAGGCCTGCTGCCTCGCCTTGGCACCAATGCTATTTGGTCTCCAGCCAGCTACAAATCGTTTGACCTCCCAAAGTGTTTCCTAGCAACTGTATAGCCCCCCATCCTTCTATTTTTTTTTTTTTAAGGGTACATTTATTCATATATCAAGTAAGAAAATTGACATTATTCAAAACATTGCTGTTACAGAGGATAATATCCATCGAATGAAGAATCAGTAACATACAGATTTGGAAGGATTAGCTTCAATGCCACAGTGCTTATATTACTAGCATGCTGTATATTCAGCTGTGTTTAATTCCAACCTTCTTTACCTCGGGGGGTACCCCTGAATACAGAGCATGTAAATTAAGAAAACCAAACAAAACTCAACATTGTAAATGAAGTAATCCACTTTTGAAAGCACACTAATAAACTCAGTACCTTTGCTATGCAGAAGTATTTCTTTCGCTGATGAATATATGAACCAATCCTGGTCCCGTCTGACCTGCATTTATACCTCTATATCTCCAGACACCGATTTAATCCAACCAGCCCATGTTTTGTTAAACTTTTTTGGGCAACCCCTGGAAATGTAGGTCAATTTATATTTCGGTAGAGCTCCATTAACCAGGTCCACCCAGTACAGGAGGTATGGAGGCCTTGTATCCTTCCATTTTAGAGCCAACGCCTTTTTAGCATAGAAAAAGAGTATTCTTAAAAGAGTCTTTTTGGATTCGGACAATTCCTCCTCCCCAAAGTCACCCAGCAGGCATCTGGCCGCAGCATATATGTTTGGAAGGGCTAATTTTTCCTCTAAGAATTTCACAATTGCTGCCCAAAACTTCCTCACCTGAGGACAATGCCATACCATATGAAAGTAATCCCCTACCTCAGCCCTGCACCTATGGCATTCTGGTGTTTCCACCCTGCCCATCTTATGAAGACGTGCGGGTGTATAATACACTCGGTGGAGGTAATTAAACTTGATAATTTTGTCTCTGGCTGAAATCACAGACGGCAACAACGATTCGGTGACCTCGTCTAAGATTCCTTTGTAAGGGAAAGGATATCAGTTCTCCACTGAGCTTCCACTCTCTCCATCCTAGGTGAAGATGAGGTCAGCAGGGCGAAGTAATATCGCAAAATAAGTTTTGAATGGTCTTCTTCTAATAGTAATTTTTCTAGCTCAGAATGGGCGAGATTGACCCCTTGAAGACCAAATTGGGCTGCCACAGCATGGCGCAATTACAGATACCGGTTTCGAGTTTTTTACACCTTCGTCAGGGGTACAAAATGGAGAATGGCCACATGTATAAGCTCAATTGAAGCGATTCCATATCAGAAGCTTGAAGCAAGTCAAAATATAAATCAAAATGTCAGGAGAGGCACAGGACGCCATTCAGGAAAATAGTTGGTTTGGAGAAATCTATTCCCACATCGGTGTGACGATAGGTGTGTGATAATAATTCGATTTCGGCTGTAAGAAATGTTTGCTTTATAAGGGCAAGCCGGAGGCAGACCAGAGCCTTAAATAAGGCTGCACGGTTAGCAAGTGCCAGCCAGTGGTCCCAGACTCCCTACGCCCTGTAGAAGCATGATCTCTATTGAGGAAACGTAACCCCTGTGTGACTGTGCCTCAGGTGAGCCCACATCATCTGCCAGGGTGACCTGTTGGAATACCTGTCCTGCTGGTCAGTGGGTGCTGCTCTACTGCTATAACTACTGGCCTTCGAGCCTGACTTCAGACTGTGACACCTGAAAGCTGGCATGATAGACAAGTAAGCTTACTGCAGCATGGGGGCTCTACTTTGATGTAGTATCATGTTGTTTGAACATTGAGCTAAAATCGTTTCCCAATAAATAGCGGCACCAATCAGGAGAGCTGTCTTGTGATTGAATGTGGCATTGATCAAGAGAACTGTCTCCAGCTTTCAAATTTAGAGGGGGCACATGGGAGGACAGGGACAAAAGAAGGGGGGCAACTATAAAATGCAAATGATCGAATGTGGCATTGATCAAGAGAACTGTCTCCTGATTTCCTGTAGAGCAATCCAGGTGAAACCCAGAAGTGGTGGCACCCATGCAACAAAAGGGAAACCCTGGGGGTGAGAGTGAGGCTTGGAACACACGCGGCGTAGGAGATACACAGGGGAAAGCACAGACCAGCATTCCGGACCCTGGAAAAGCTTGGTGCCAGCTTATGGGCACAGAAATATGTGAGTGCAATAGTCTTTTTATACCTTTTCAATAAAAAAGTTTAGACATACTACACCATGATGGCCATTTATTTTCCATGAGAACTGGTAGCCTGAAGAGGGTGCGGATTGATCCATTGTGTGGAGTGGTTATCCAATTAATGAACCAAAGGCGCACATTCACCTGTATCTGGTGAGTGGCCAATCTATTAGTGGTGGTGGAATCACAAAAGGGTGATACTTAGTTGGACCAATAAGAGATGAATCCATAGGAACTGGCTTATCACTCACTGAGGCTACTTATCTGGGACTTGTCAGCTACTTGGAATCACTCATTGCACTGAGTGTATTGAACTTTTTACTAAAAAATTTTATATTGAATGGTTATTTATGTCACAATAGTTATTTATATATATATTTGTATATTTTTTTGTTTCTTACACATGTTCGTATTTATGCAGGTCTGAACTCTATTGTTTAGGACACGCATTTTTCATATGTTTTTCATTTGGCCACATGAGCGTCTTTTGAAGGGCACAATCCTTAGTGTCTGACATAGAAATATAGTTATTCACATAGTGCACTGTTAGGACAATCGAAATATATATATAGTCTATGGTAATTAACACATAGTGGTGGTACACAAATTTATTCTAACTAGTTGGCGCAGTCCACAAACACGTTTTTTCTTATATAACTCACCCGCTAGCGCGGAGGCAGTGGCGTCTCCAGCTTTCAAATTTAGAGGGGGCACATGGGAGGACAGGGACAAAAGTAGGGGGGCAACTATAAAATGCAAATGATCGAATGTGGCATTGATCAAGAGAACTGTCTCCTGATTTCCTGTAGAGCAATCCAGGTGAAACCCAGAAGTGGTGGCACCCATGCAACAAAAGGGAAACCCTGGGGGTGAGAGTGAGGCTTGGAACACACACGGTGTAGCAGATACACAGGGGAAAGCACAGACCAGCATTCCGGACCCTGGAAAAAAAAAAAATATATATCCTGGGGCCCTTTACTACGATCCCACAACGGGCCCTTTCACATGTTCTGCAGTGAGCTCCCTTCCTACTGTATTGGGGCCCCCCAGTGTGGCAGAAAACAAGAGATATATGTCACCAGCATACCAAGAAATTATAAGGGTCCAAAGCAGTGGGAGAACTATCAGGGTTGCAAAGGTTGTCTTGCCACCGGGCCCTGGTGTTCTGCCACTGTGGGGTTCCCCAGCCTCCTCTTGCTGTCCTGCCCCCTGCTATTGACAGCGCTGGTCTGGCATCTCTTGGAATTTACAGGCTGGTTCTCCTGTCCTAAGGACGGGAGAAATCAGTCTGTTTTTTCAGTAACTGAGAGTCCTGGTGGAGTCCTTCCTGCACCTCGCTCTTCTCCCTGCCAATGAGGATGCAGGGGAAGGAGCAGATCGGGCGGCCGTGGTTGTGTGAGCGCTCGCATTATGCAGGGTCAGCGAGCAGAGGGAGGGGGGAGGAATCACCCGCAGGAGCTGAGTGGGGATGCTCTCCCTCTCAATAGAGACTGTGTTACTCCAGCGGCGTCTGAGTAAGATGTGGCGCTTCCACTACCAATGCAAACAAAAAGACATTGCCTTTTTGTAAAAAAAAAAAAAAAAAAATGTAATTGGGGGGTGGGGCACATGGTGGGGCACAGCATAATGTTGGGGGGGGCCCCCTCTGCCCCCCCCCCCCCCCCCCCCCCAGTGACACCATTGAGGGCCTTTTTTGACTGCAGCAGACCCAAATGATTGGCATAATATATTTATATTTGTGATTCTTTGCGCCAGTACCCTGTATGTTCACATACTCTTTCACAATCAGGAGAGCTGTCTTCTGGTTGAATGTGGCATTGATCAAGATAACTGTCCCCTGATTTCCTGTAGAGCAATCCAGGTGAAACCCAGAAGTGGCGGCACCCATGCAACAAAAAGGAAACCCGTGCTGGATCACAAGTGAGGGAGAGAGTGATCTATGAGTAGAATATAAAAAGATGGATATGCTCACTATGCCCAATACCACTTATAGTGCTGCTCAAAGTGCTCTGGTAGATCGGGTGTCTCACAGAAATATAAGGGTCAAGGCTGTCTTATGCTTAATCCGGAAAGCAGGGAAGTATGAGGGAATGAAAGACGCTGCTTACCACTAGCTCAACAGATGAAAAGAAAAGTAAACAGCCTCAGCCTTGAGCTCCTCTTGAGCCCCGTCACTGATGCATTTCACCCCACCGATTCTGGCCTAATCACAGAGGACAAAGATTAATCTATGATTAAGCCCAGATAGGTGGGGTGAAATGTATCAGGAGCTCAGGAGGAGCTCAAGGCTGAAGTCGTTCACTTTTATTTTTTACCTGTTGATCTAGCGTCTCTGATGGATTGTCAAATTAGGAAAAACCTAATATATGCCTTAGATAAGAAGTGAAACTCAACTTACTCGACCCCAATGGCTTTTTTCCTCACTTACCTGTAGTGCTGTAGTGTTCTTCAAAGCACATACCCACACTGCAAATTCAGATTTGTTCCTCTGTTTGGGTGCCACACAGTGGGTCCCACGCCGCCCTCTTAGGTCCTCTTCAGCTGGTTGACTCTTCTGCGTGTGGGCAGACAGCTCAGATGATGCCCCGGACCTGCTCTCCAGACCACCCCTCGGCCACTCTGTGTGACAATCCTGCAGCCTCCTGGGAGATATGACATCCGTATTCCCAGGAGGCTGCAGGATCAGGTATACATAATTCTGATAACTGATACAAAGACAGAGCTGTGCCGCTCCAGGTGGGAATGATTGCTCCCTTCAACCTTGTGGTTGCAGGTCCAGTCCACAGCCTGGATAAGAGCCAATGGTTCAAGAAAGGTTGACCGCACTCCCAGGTATGAAGCAGTGATCATTACTTTATTGAAGGTGAAAATCCATCAAGATACATCATAAGACATCATGAGACCTCTATGCAGGCATGGCAAGATTAATTAATTGATTAATCTTGCCATGCCTGCATAGAGGTCTCATGATGTCTTATGATGTATCTTGATGGATTTTTATTTTCAATAAAGTAATCATCACTGCTTCATACCTGGGAGTGCGGTCAACCTTTCTTGAACCATTATACATAATTCTGACCTAGGCTGGAATGGTGGCAAGGGGCAGGCCTAAGCGTTTTTAAATATTTTTAAAATACGGCAAGAGCCAAAGAATTTCAAGCAATTCTGTTTGCGGAAGGGGAAAGTGTTAAAGTGGAACAAACTCCCTTATGGGAGTTTAGTTCTGCTTTAAGGCAGACACACTGAGCATCTGGTCGATGTGTGGAAGTTATCAAGAAGGCCTATGGGCCGAGCGATTGAGCGGGTAACATAACGATCCAGTCCATTGGATTGTAGCCAAGTTGCTGGCTCAGACACGGATCGCATGTAAAATATGTCTGGCTGGACATGAAACCCGGCACAGCTCTGCTTCTGATAAAGGTCACATGACACACCACCATCCGAATCTGGCAAAGTCCAGTTTCATTACTTCTTACAAATGTTTTTAATAAAACCCATTGTATCAGCGGAGGGGTTAGAGGGGAGGCGAAATGATCTGATCTCGCTTCAAAGCCACTCGCATTCTCTGTTTAGATTGGCCGGCTCTCTCGTACTGTCCAAGTTGGCTGCTCTTGAGTCAGGACATGGTTTTTTGCCCATCCCGGGAAAGAGGGGGTCAGTCCTGATGTGGCTTGATGGTTGTTTTTCTTATTTCTTAAATAGAAAAACACGGCTCACAGCTGCTGCCGAGGAGACATTTGAAATCGGCGTTGAATTACAGGCCGGGGTCGGGGTGTGGGTGCCGGCCAAGGAATTAAAGTGGAGTTAACAGATGACAGCTATTACCCAGGACTTCTGCTCAGTGGGGAGAGTCTGTGAGCGGCCCGTGTACACCGGCGGGCGGGGGGGGGGCTGGATCACATTGCTGACTGGGGGAATGTGTTAGATTAATAGTATACCTGAGAATGTAATCCTTTTTATAGGGAATCCAAAGATTTCCTGACTGTATCACGTAAAATGTGCAATGAAAATTAACCCCTTTTTGTCACCTGGACAAGGTATGTTCCTGATATTACCCAATTTTTTGGATAAAATATAAAAGTGCTTGCATCAAGTGACTACATACTAAACATGTTAAACATGTCAAGCCTTAAAAATATAAGCACCCTTTAAACAGTGACAACCTATGGTACCCAATATTGTCCATAGGTTACAAGCTCATCAGTTTGGAGTTCAAGTGTTACTAATGTAATAAAATATACACTAAAGCGGCCGAAGCAACACAGTGTATCCAAAACAGTGGGACTTTAAATGAAGCTCATGGTGACAAAAAAGAACAGAATGGTGGAAAATAGAGAATGTTTAATGTTGCATAGAAACATAGTTAATCAACATAGAATTGCATATACATAAGGATGCACCCGTAACTGGGCGTCAAAATCCATAGTAGCAAAAATTGGTAATAACATGTTTTCAATCATATACAATGATGGTAAAATTCAGGGGGTCCACCAGTGTTCAAGCAATGTAAGAACATTTAAAAGATAACAACTGCACAGTCAATAGTTCTAAATCCTTAATGAGTAGATTCGTAGAGACTTGCATATCATAATGGATATAAAAATGGTTCACAACATCAATTAGCTCGACGCGTTTCGCGGCTTTAAACCGTTCTTCAGGAGCAGAAATGTGCATTGTCTGTAATGAAAAAATGTGTAGATACTCAGTATCAAAGTGGGGGGAATATGGGTAACATTCCTCCCAAAGCCCGGGTAGGGCATATAGACTTACTAGGTATGAACACCGAGACACCAGACGTCACGGTCCGCAGGCCGGCCCCAGGTCAGTGACGGGAGCCGAGGGGGCGCGTATAATGGAGGCAATCCACACAAACAGCAACCATGGCAGACCAATGCTCCCAGGCTCACCTGATGTGAAAAAAATGTGTATGTTGTGAAAACTGGAGGAGTGGGGCAATAGGAAAGCAACAAGTGGGTGCAATGATGAGGGAGTGGGGATGGGGGGGGGGGGGGGGGGAGGGGAAAGGGGGGTTAGAAAATGGGAGTGAGGGTGGGTGGTCAGCCAGGAGTGAGGGTAGGAGACCATGGTAGAAGGTCTACACCCAATCACCCTGTGTGGAGGAGACATAGAGGTGATGGGGAATGCTGGGAAATGTACCTGAATGTGAAGGAGCAGGTGAGCATACAACCAAAGCTGTGGATCCTACCTACCTGCTTCCTGACCGATAGGATCCACAGCTTTGGTTGCATGCTCACCTGCTCCTTCACATTCAGGTACGTTTCCCAGCATTCCCCATCACCTCTATGTCTCCTCCACACAGGGTGATTGGGTGTAGACCTTCAACCATGGTCTCCTACCCTCACTCCTGGCTGACCACCCACCCTCACTCCCATTTTCTAACCCCCCTTTCCCCTTCCCCCCCCCCCCCCCCCCCCATCCCCACTCCTCATCATTGCAACCACTTGTTGCTTTCCTATTGCCCCACTCCTCCAGTTTTCACAACATACACATTTTTTTCACATCAGGTGAGCCTGGGAGCATTGGTCTGCCATGGTTGCTGTTTGTGTGGATTGCCTCCATTATACGCGCCCCCTCGGCTCCCGTCACTGACCTGGGGCCGGCCTGCGGACCGTGACGTCTGGTGTCTCGGTGTTCATACCTAGTAAGTCTATATGCCCTACCCGGGCTTTGGGAGGAATGTTACCCATATTCCCCCCACTTTGATACTGAGTATCTACACATTTTTTCATTACAGACAATGCACATCTCTGCTCCTGAAGAGCGGTTTAAAGCCGCGAAACGCGTCGAGCTAATTGATGTTGCGAACCATTTTTATATCCATTATGATATGCAAGTCTCTACGAATCTACTCATTAAGGATTTAGAACTATTGACTGTGCAGTTGTTATCTTTTAAATGTTCTTACATTGCTTGAACACTGGTGGACCCCCTGAATTTTACCATCATTGTATATGATTGAAAACATGTTATTACCAATTTTTGCTACTATGGATTTTGACGCCCAGTTACGGGTGCATCCTTATGTATATGCAATTCTATGTTGATTAACTATGTTTCTATGCAACATTAAACATTCTCTATTTTCCACCATTCTGTTCTTTTTTGTCACCATGAGCTTCATTTAAAGTCCCACTGTTTTGGATACACTGTGTTGCTTCGGCCGCTTTAGTGTATATTTTATTACAGATGACAGGGATGGAGGTACATGGTCCTACCCAGCCATATTAACCTCATTTAAAGTCCCAATTTCCCCAATCCCCCCCTTTTTGTATTCAAGTGTTACTAAACCCACAACAGTAAAATCAGTCTTGACTATGGTAAGACAGATGCACACTGCCTATACCTATAATACCATAACCCTACTTCACCTATAATAACCAGACGACACACATTTTGGAGTAAATTGGCCGCACCGTCCATTTTATTAACATTTAACCATAACATTTATTTACAAGCATTCCTTTCACAGATACATTGTAACCATGTTGAGGATCATTGAAGGCACTGGCCAAATTTTCTTCGTACCAGAGTGGCCACACAAGGTCCCCAGACGTTGTACGCCAACTTGAGGACCATACCACTCTGCACCTTCCCACGCTGATACCCATCTCCCAATGCCAGTTAAACCTTGGTTAACTGGCATCAACCGAGGATTCCATACCATGATGGTTCCCCACTTATGCCATATTGGTCTTACTTTCGAATGCCTCCAAAGATCCCCAACCGCTACCCCTTACCCCAATAACCGACATACACACAGTCAAACCAAATTATTAGGGCCGGAGGGTGGGAGCCTCTTCTTCCTCCAGTGACCTGAGACTGAACCTCCGGACCCAGGCTCCTCCTACCCCCGGGAATAAACTGACTGAAGCCACCCCCTACCCTGGCCAGCTACACTCCCCCAAATGTAACCCCTATCACTGCTGTTTTGCCCTGCTACCCTGTCATGCCAACCCTGCGTCTAAGCCTGCGTCTTGCTGCGGGCTTCTCTGTATATGCAGTAAAGCATGCTTGTTATACCCACTGTGGAACGCTCGTGCAGGGATTTCCTCTCACTTCCTGTTTTGGCTATGGAACAGGAAGTGAAGGGAAATCTTCCCAATAGGACGCTTAGGCTGCATCCACACACGATCGCAGGCGGAATTACCACGATTGCGCCCCGCAATTTCAAATGGCTGCAAAATGTGGAACGCGATTGCGATGTAATTACTTCTAATGGCACCCCCCAATCTGCCGTGATTTTGCCGCGGCAAATCGCGCTGCAATCGCAACGAGTGACGCTTGTTGCTCAAAAAGGAACATGAGCTTCTTTTGGGTGACAGCATCGCACGTTGGGATTTGCCATGATTGCGGCACCATTTACTGAGCGGCAATCGCGGAAAAATCACAGCGCGATCGGGGTGCTATTAGAAGCAATGGCATAGCGATCAAACCCCACGTTTTGCAGCCATTTGAAATCGCGGGGGCAGAATTGCAGCCATTCTGCCCGCGATCGTGTGTGAATGCAGCCTTGGGGTTGGTGGAAAGATTTTTGTCTACACAGACGAAGGTGTATTTTACCTTGACCCTAATGCCCTGTACACACGATCAAACTTTCCGACAACAAAACCGTGGATTTTTGTTCGAAGGGTGTTGGCTTCAACTTGTCTTGCGTACACACGATCACACAAATGTTGGCCAACAATTACGAACGTAGTGACGTACAAGACAAACGTGATATCTCCATAAAGAATGCTAGTTTTACAAGGCCGAGCGCTTCCGGCTCGTCCTTGATTCCGAGCAGGCGTGTTTGTACTTTGGACTTTTGTCCGACGGACTTGTGTACACACGCTCGGACTTTCCAACAACACACATTTGTTGGCGGAAAATTTGAGAGCATGCTAGCCAAAATTTGTTGGTGGAAAGTCCGACAACAATTGTCCTATGGAGCGTACACACGGTCGGATTTTCTGCCAACAAGCTCACATCCAACATTTCCCGTCTGAAAATCCAATAGTGTGTACGGGGCATTACACTGACCTAGATCAAGCCTCGATCTAGCTATTTTGTTTATTTTGTTCATTTTTATTATTATTCTTTATTTTCACACACTTTTGTTGTTTAACCACTTCCCGCCCAAGGTACCTCTTATGATGTCCTGGACTTTGAGTGGGGAATATGGGATATCTGAATGATGGGTGCAGCTACAGCCATCATTCAGATATCATCTTTTTCAGCCAGCGATTCTGTGTACCGTAAGAACAATCATAGCGGCGGTGCAGTGCTTCTACCGGCTTCTACCCATGCGATCGGCAAGCCGGAGAACGAATCGGTCAGTTGAGCATAGAGATTTCTGGTGACCAGATGGTCCCCAGTCATCTCTATGACCATGGGAGGCCCAGTCGCGACATTGTGATGTCACGTCTGGGCCGGCGGAAGTAAACAATGGCGGGAACATGGCTGGAAAGGCCGAGACTTCAAGCCTGAAGGAGAGATGTGGGGTCTTGTAGACCTCACATCTCTCTATAAAGAGGACCTGTAATGCTGCATACACACGAGCGGGCTGTCCGACAGAAAAAGTCTGACGGAAGCTTTTCATCGTATATACCGATCATGTATATGCCTCATCGGACTTTCTTTTTTTAAAAATCTGACGGACCTAGAAATGGAACATGTTCTAAATCTTTCCGACGGACCCAATTCCTATTAGGAAAACCAATCGTCTGTATGCTGATCCGACGGACCAAAAACGACGCATGCGCTGAAGCAAGTACGAGACGGAAGCTATTGGCTACCCCCTATTGAACTTTCTTTTTCTAGTCCCGTCGTACGTGTTGTACGTCACCGCGTTCTGGACGGTCGGACTTTGGTTGGACTTTGGGTTGACCGTGTGTAGGCAAGACAGCTTGAATGGAATTCTGTCGGAGAAACCGTCGGAGTTTATTACGACAGCTAAACCGGTCGCGTGGACGCGGCTTTTGAGGAAAATAATGATCCATTTTGGAATAAGGCTGTAACATTACAAAATGTGGAAAAAGTGAAGTGCTGTGAATACTTTCTGGATGCACTCTATGCTGCCAGTGATACAATGTAACACTAGCCACAATAAGCACAGACGGGTAGGTGGGCAGCTCAGAAAGTGGAGTCTATTATGGTAATAAATCCTTCTGTGTGATTCAGATTGGAATAATAGCGGATGTTATCACTTGTATTTCTTCCGAGGAGTCATGTACAGGACTCACCCCACGTTTTGCATGAATTTCCTTTTCTTACAAGTTCACTTTGAGCTGTGTGTTTTATAGAAGCGAATATTTGCATGTGGGTAGAAGCTCACCTCAAAGACAGTCCAGTCTAGCTTGCCAAACCATCCAATAGATTAGAGGATAGAACTAGTCATGGAATTTCTATTTAGGGATTCTACACATATGGGATTTAAAGTGTAATTCCACTTTTGTTGATAAAAAAAAAATCAGTCCCCTCTGGGTCATCTACGGTATGTACATTGCAGGGATTTTCACAAACTTTGCAGCAGGTTCCTACCTTTCTCTGTTCTGAACAAATGGCTGTTCCATCAGACTGATTGAATGGGAGGGTCTGGTTCATTATAATCACCTGGTGCACTTTCAGTGTTCTCATGAGAAACGTTGCAGGGTCTGCATCAAATTAGAAATACGGGCATACCCCACTTTTAAGTACATAATGGGGTTTATTTACTAAAGCTGGAAAGTGCAAAATCAGGCTCACTTCTGCATAGAAACCAATGAGCTTCCAGATTTTATTACCAAAGCTTAATTGAACAAACTGGGGTTAGAAGCTCATTGGTTTCTATGCAGAAGTGAGCCTGATTTTGCACTTTCCAGCTTTAGTAAATAAACCCCATTGTGTATTTAAAAGTGGGGTATGCCTGTATTTAACCCTAGGGGAGTATCTCACCAAAACTGAAATTTGTATGGCAGAGGATGCCATAAAATCTGACTTGTATCTTAGGAGTGGTGGCCCGTCCACACGGGGCACTGCCCCCCTAATCCATGCGCCCGGCCCCTAATCTACATGCTGGGCGCCAGACACATGGATTCCAATAGGGTTTTATTGGATGCACATGCTTAGAGTCTGAGGCTCTAATTGGCTTCAAAAAAAGGGTGGGCTCAGGGTGCCCTGACCCCACCCAGTTGTGTGACAATAGCCAATTAATATTCGCTATTGTCTTTCTGATTCTCCTCCTGGTCAATCAGGAAGCGGGTCCTGAGACCCGATTGGCCAGGGAGTCTCAGGAGGAGAAGCAACGCCTGTTGGGCCGGGAGCCTGGAGCGAGGAGCAGCCTCCTAAGGCAAGGCAGGGCTGTCTGTCTCCTGATTAAAGGGGTTGTAAAGGTAAAAGTTTTTTCACCTTAATGCATTGTATGCATTAAGGTGAAAAAACATCCGACAATACCGGACCCCCCCAGCCCCACTGTTTTTACTTACCTGGCCCCTCGAAAGTCCCGCGCTCGCCCCCGACATCCTCTTCGCCGCTCAGCCTGGCCGTTGATTGGTTACATTGGATGGATTGAAAGCAGCGCAGCCATTGGCTCGCGCTGATGTCAATCACATCCAATGGCGCGGCGCACCGGGGGGTGGGGCCGAGTGATACAGTTATGGCCGCCGGCTGTATCACAGGAGCACGCCCGCAAGCACTCAACACCATACGAGGGAGCTCGCATAAAGGTGTTGAGTTCTTGCGGGGGGGGGGGGCGAGACAGCCTCCGAGGGACCCCAGAAGACCAGGTTCGGGGCCACTCTGTGCAAAACGAGCTGCACAGTGGAGGTAAGTATGACATGTTTGTTATTTTAAAAAAAAAAGACCTGATTGGCCGAAAGGAGAAGCGGGAAGGAGCCGAACGGGCCTGTGATCTAGATGGGGTAAATGCGGGGCTGGTGGGCGGATGAGCGAGCGGTCGATGGTGGATCGACCGAGTGACGGGGGTGGGGGGATCGACTGACCAACTGCGGGGGGGGCATGGCGGGTGTTTTGTTTGCCACCCCCCTCCCAAAAAAAAAAAATTAGTGCAGACTTCTGAAAAAATCAGTGAGGCAATCACAAAAAAAAAAATTGCAATTTTACTTGCTGGTATTCCATTCCCATCATGGATGTGCAGCCGACAAATCTGCAGCAACTGTGTGATGTTATCATGTCACTATGGAGCAAAATCTCTGAGGAACGTTTCCAACACCTTGTTGTATCTATGCCACGAAGAATGAAGGCAAAAGGGGTCCAACCCGGGACTAGCAAGGTGTACCTAATAAAGTGTCCGGTGAGGGTAATAAATGTTTGCTTTTGGGTTTAATATCGCCTTCATTTTTTTCTCGCCATTTTTCTTGGAAATCTCTTGAGGTTAGCAGTTTCCAAGAAGCCGTAACTGCCACTTCTGCTTCCAACAATCACTCTACGATCACACTTAGATCAGGAATTTATCCCATTGTAATGTTTGATGCAATAACAATGAAACCACTTGACTATGTCTGCATGCTTTATGAATAGAGCTACGCATTTCGTTATTCTTGCTACCAAGCTGATGCACATAATAAAATGTCCCCAATAAGCTTTCTTTTTATTTATTTTTTTTACTATCTGCTGGAGTGCTGAGTATTACTTCTTGTAGAAAAGTGATTGTGTCACCTATCCCAGCCTTGGGTGACACACCCTGATCTCCTCTATTGTAACTACTCCAGTCTACTTGTTCAGACTGTCTCATGGCCACAAAGCCCCCAGGCTCTCCTGACTAAATCTGGACGCCATTAGCGTGAGCACCCATTAAAAGCAGCTGATCCCGGCCCTTTAAGATTCTAACACCAATTCTGCCAAATGAATCCCCTGATAACGGAAAAACAAAGGTGGGGACGGGATTAAAAAGGGATATGTTTTGTTCCAAGCCGCAAAACAGATCAATTAGTGACTTTGAAGATAAACCGTGAAGAAAAATAAACATGATCTCAGCAGAGCGGAGGGGGCTGCCAAATATTTTCACTGTGTCATGTAAACAGTGGGTTGGCGCGGTGCCACGCTGGGCACGGCTTATTCAGGCTCGACTTCCTTCACTTCATATGGCTGACTCTGGGGTGTTCGTGTCACAGAGGACCAGGCGTGGCAGGGGACTCTCAGGGGTACGAGAGGGTCTTCTAATCATGGTACAATATTAAGGGGTACAGTTTTGGACAGAACTATAGAGGCAAAAGACCTGGGGGTGCTCAATTCACATGATTGCAAAATTAACCATTGGTTCAGCCTTGCAGTGGGGAAAGAAAATACAGTCATGGGGTACATAACTAGAGGGATCACCAGCAGGAGGAAGGAGGTCCTGATCTTCCATATAGATCTTTATATCACTAGAGAGGTCACCAGCAGGAGGAAGGAGGTCCTGATTCCTCCATATAGATCTTTATATCACTAGAGGGGTCACCAGAAGGAAAAAGGAGGTCCTGATTCTCCTATATAGATCTTTATATCACTAGAGGGGTCACCAGAAGGAAAAAGGAGGTCCTGATTCTCCTATATAGATATGTATATCACTAGAAAGATCAACAGCAGGAGGAAGGAGGTCCTGATCCCCTAAATAGATCTTTATTTTATTTTACTAGAGCGATCACCAGCAGAAAGAAGGATGTCCTGATTCCTCAATATAGATCTTTATATCACGAGAGGGCTCACCAGCAGGAGGAAGGAGGTCCTTATTCTTCTATATAGATCTTTATCACTAGAGGGGTCACCAGCAGGAGGAAGAAGGTCCTGATCCCCCATATAGATCTTTATATCACTAGAGGGGTCACCAGAAGGAAAGGAGGTCCTTATTCTCCTATATAGATATGTATATCACTAGAAAGATCACCAGCAGGAGGAAGGAGGTCCTGATCCCCTAAATAGATCTTTATTTTACTAGAGCGATCACCAGCAAGAGGAAGGAGGTCCTGATTCCTCAATATAGATCTTTATGTCACTAGAGGGGTCACCAACAGGAGGAAGGAGGTCCTGATTCCTCAATATAGATCTTTATGTCACTAGAGGGGTCACCAACAGGAGGAAGGAGGTCCTGATTCCTTTATATAGATCTTTATATCACTAGAGGGATCACCACCAGCAGGAAGAAGGATGTCCTGATTCCTCAATATAGATCGTTATCACTGGAGGGATCACCAGCAGGAGGAAGGAAGTCCTGATTCCTCAATATAGATCTTTATATCACTAGAGGAGTCACCAGCAGGGGGAAGGAGGTCCTGATTCCTTTATATAGATCTTTATATCACTAGAGGGATCACCACCAGCAGGAAGAAGGATGTCCTGATTCCTCAATATAGATCGTTATCACTAGAGGGATCACCAGCAGGAGGAAGGAGGTCCCGATTCCTCAATATAAATCTTTATATCACTAGAGGGGTCAGGGTCGTCTTATCAGCACCATGGGCTCCTACCAGCCTGCTCCAAAGTAATGCACCGGGGCCCATACCAGCCCGCTCCAAAGTAATGCACTGGGGCCCATACCAACCTGCCCCAATTTACACACCTACTGCCAAGAAATAAAGTATAAATAGTTGATAGAATTAAACATATATTTATTAGTACTTTATAATTGATTTTAAACAGTAAGAAAAAATGCCACAAATCAAAGTTTAATCAACAAAAAGGATGCAGAAAAGGGGGTGCAGAAGGGCACAGTACAGGGGGAGTCAGGAGGGCACAATACAGGTTCTGCGATGCTGCCGGCCATCCCGGGACAGCTTAGTAAAAAGCGTGACCGTACCGGCAAAATCTAGGACAGTGGGCAAGTACGTTATAATTCAAGATTATTATGGGACCCCCATGCACCTGGGGCCCCTGGGTAATGCCCAGGGGTGCCCATGCATTAAGATGGCCCTGAGAGGGGACACCAGTGGGAGAAAGGAGGTCCTGATTCTTCTATATAGATATTTATATCACTAGAAAGATCACCAGCAGGAGGAAGGTGGTCCTGATCCCCTAAATCGATCTTTATTTTACTAGAGCGATCACCAGCAAGAGGAAGGAGGTCCTGATTCCTTTATATAGATCTTTATATCACTAAAGAGATCACCAGCAGGAAGAAGGATGTCCTGTTTCCTCTATATAGATCTTTATATCTCTAGAGGGATCACCAGCAGGAAGAAGGAGGTCCTGTTTCCTCTATATAGATCTTTAGTTATCACTAGAGGGATTACCAGTGGGAAAAGGGAGGTACTGATAACCCTATATAGATCTTTAGTTAGACCTCAATTAAAATGCTGGGTCAATTTCCGGAGGCCTCATTTACAAAAACTTAGTGATAAGATAGATTTCATTGGTGGGCAACAAAAATGATGTAAAAAAAATCCTATTTTACTATGGTAACAATGTATTGCTCTGGTCACAGTGTGTAAAAAAAATCATAAAAAAAATAAATTTAATAAACAAAAAAGGAAAAAAAGGAAAAAAATAATTATTCATTTGTTTTTTAATTTTTTTACATACTGTCACCAGTCAGTGTCCCTGATCACTGCCACACCCATTATATGATGATTCTGTACTGCACTGGTGATAATATATTAAAAGTGACATTTTTTTTTTTAGATTTCTTTATTTTCCAAAAAACTGTGACAAAAAAATTACAACTTCAAAAAACTCACCATGCCTCTTACTAAATAGCTTGGACTGTCTACTTTGGGGTGTTCTTGTGTTTTTGGGCCTCAAGACATGAGATAGGGTGTCTGTACATAAGGATTGATTGATTTTCAGATATACTGTAATACCATAGTTTGTGGACTCTGTAACTTTCCTATAGACTAAATAATATACACTGATTTGGGTTATTTTCACCAAAGAAATGTAGAAGAATACATTTTGACCTAAATTTATAAAGAACGACTTCTTTATTTGCAAAATTTTATAACATTTTTTTGTTTATTTAGCAAAAAAAAAAAAATCCAGCGGTGCTTAAATAGCACTGAGAGGCATCTCTATTTGTGTGAAAAAAAATGATAAAAATTTCTTATGGGTACAGTGTCGCATGACCGCGTGATCGTCAATCAAAGTGTGACGGCACTGAAAGCTGAAAATTGGCCTGGGCAGGAAGGGGTAAAAGCGGTATTGAAGCGGTTAGATGAGGGGTGTGAATAAGGTTCAGGAGGGCAGTTGTTTCAGTATAAAGCTAGGGCTGGGCATAGATGGGTTGTTCTTTTTTTGATCAGCCAGCCGGCCAGCTTCTTCTTCTTCTTCTTCTTGCTATCATTACTATTAATTATTTATCTTTAATTAGCTGCGTCATACAAATTAGCTTTCCACAGCAGATCAAAACAACAAGCATGAATGAATGAATGAATGAATGACTTGTATAGCGCTGCAAATGCGAACTGAATCGCCTGAAGGCCCTTGGTCCGTCCTGTGTAGTCCAGCTTGTTAGAAGAGGTAGGTCTTGAGTTTCTTCCTGAAGGCCTGATGGTTTTCTTCCATACGGATGTTGGTCGGTAGAGTGTTTTCCGTAGCCGTGGTCCTTGGACTGTGAATCTTCAATCTCCCTTTGATATGTAGCGGGATTTGGGAACGTGGAATAGGTTTTGGTGGGTTGATCGAAGACTGCGATTAGGTACCTAGCGTTGTATTTTCTCGCATAGGTATTGAGGCTCGTTTCCATGTAGGCATTTGTGGGTGAGGCAGAGGGTCTTGAATGTGATCCCATCCTTTATGGTTAGCCATTGTAGGCTCCTCAGAGATGGGGAAATGGGTTCCCGGGTTTTTTTTTCCTGTTATCAGTCTTGCTGTGGTGTTTTGGATGTTATGACACACAGACTCCAGCATGCAATATCAGCCACCGCTTGAAGTAAAATTCCAGGCTGAATCGAACTAGTCTTAAAAAGTGCTCCCTCCCCGCTCCTAGCACCTATGCTGTCTAACCTGTGCAAGAAAGATGCACTGTGTATACTTACCTATTTTTCAGACTGCTTCTGTCCTGTCATGGGATCCCCTGTGTCAGCCAGCGGCAGCTGCAGGGGAGAGGAGAGAGCTCCAACAATGGATGGGCCATGGGAAACTATGGGTGATGTCACCGCTCCTGGAGTTCCCAACCCTTGTCGGACACTCTCTGTTCTCCCCTGCAGCTGCCATATATGTCAGAGTGATATAAATGTACGGTATAATAATAATAGTTCACTTTATTACATTTCAGTTCTTATTATGCTGTTATGTTATTACTCTGTATGATAACTGACACCATTTTGATGCTAATGATAGCAATACCTATTACATCCATGTTATGTCAGTGTATAATTTGTTAAAAACCCAATAAAAATTATATTATACGAAAAAAAAAAAAATAATAATAATAGTGTGTGACTGTGGTAGACATTACAATTTGGTACCCATTAAAAAAATAAATAAATACATAAAATACGAGGTCAAATAAACCCTTCTTCGATCACTCTATGACCATGGTATGCCCTCTCTGGGATGGAATTCTTCCGCTCTATGATGCTGTATATTAGGACTCAGCTGGTGAGTGAATTTTGCCATTTTCGTATATCCAATATAACATTAATACCCGTGGAATTACTGAGCTCTCTGGAGGATAGGGAGAGGGTTGCAAAGTACAGGACAAGGTCAGATCAAATAGGGGGGGAAATAGTTTAATTTGCTAAAGTCTCGGTCCCCCCATTGCCAAATATAAAGTATCTCACACAAGTGAGTACACCCCTTACAGTTTTGTAAATATTTTATTCTATCTTTTCAGGTGAGGAGTACAAAGACAAGTGTGTCTTGTCTACAGTCAAGCATGGAGTGCTGACGGCACTGGGGAGCTACAGTTAATTGAGGGAACCATGAATGCCGACATGCACTGTGACATACTGAAGCAGAGCAGAAGTCCCTCCCTTCAGAGACTGGGCCGCAGGGCAGTATTCCAACATGATAACGACCCCAAACATACCTCCTAGACGACCACTGCCTTGCTAAAGAAGCTGAGGGTAAAGGTGATGGACTGGCCAAACATGTCTCCAGACCTAAACCCTATTGAGCATCTGTGGGACATCCTCAAACGGAAGGTGAAGGAGCGCAAGGTCTCTAACATCCACCAGCTCTGTGATGTCGTCATGTAGGAGGGGAAGAGGACTCCAGTGACAACCTGTGAAGCTCTGGTGAACTCCATGCCCAAGAGGGTTAGGGAAGTGCCACACAATGGTGGCCACACAAAATATTGAGACTTTGGGCCCAGTTTGGACATTTTCACTTAGCGGTGTACTCACTTTTGTTGCCAGCGGTTTAGACATTAATGGCTGTGTTTTGAGTTATTTTGAGGTGACAGCAAATTTACAATGTTACATTGTAGCAAAGTGTCATTTCTTCAGTGTTGTCACATGAAAAGATAGAATAAAATATTAACAAAAATGTGAGGGGTGTACTCACTTGTGTGAGATACAGTATATATATCCTGTATGTACCATTAGATGCGACCTTCAAAATAGCCTTGAAAGTAATCCATTTGACGTATGATTCTGTAACTAACTATGCATGATTCATTGAAAATTGCATTTCAATGAATGTGCAGCAAAACCTTATTTCATTCTGTCACTTTCTTCCTCCCTTTCTTCCTTTCTTCCTTTCTTCCTTCCTTTCTTTCTTTCTTTCTTTCTTTCTTTCTTTCTTTCTTTCTTTCTTTCTTTCTTTCTTTCTTTCTTTCTTTCTTTCTTTCTTTCTTTCTTTCCTTCCTTCCTTCCTTCCTTCCTTCCTTCCTTCCTTCCTTCCTTCCTTCCTTCCTCCCTCCCTCCCTCCCTACCAAAAGGCTTGTTTGATTTGTTGCTATTGGCATATAAACATAGAATTACCTTACCTTAGTTTATAAACCAATACATTTTTAAAAAAAATACCCGTTTACATATTTGTGTAAATTTGTACACTGTGGAGGGTTATAGTGACATTTAAAAGTAGTAATTTTTAAAGTAGAATAGGAATGGGTTGAATTCCCTGTCAGTTTTTCTTTTTGTTTAGCCATCTGTATACAACTGGGGAGAAGAATCTTCACTTTCTGTCTATAGGAGGAAATAGAACATCCCTCATAGACAGCTGTCACTGAAACAAAAAAGATCTGGAAATAGTTCCCCTCTGTATCTGTTCTGGTGACAACTGTAACATTTTTTTAAAAAATTTCCAATCACTTGGTGGCACCAGGACAAGCTGCAATGGTGGATCTTCTCAGCGGGGACACAGACAACAATTAAACTCCGCCAGGGGTACTAAACCTTCCCTTCTACAGCCAAGACTAAAACAAACAGTTGTGTCTTTAAGATCCAGGTAAATAAAGTATTTACAGGTGCATCTCAAAAAATTAGAACATCATCAAAAAGTTAATTTATTTCAGTGATTCAGTTCAAAAAGTGAAATCATATGTTATAGAGATGCTATACACACAAAGTGATCGATTTCACGCATTTCTTTTTTTTTTTTTAATTTTAATGATTATGCGTTACAGCTAGTGAAAACCCCAAAATTCAGTATCTCAGAAAATTATACATAACGCCAAAAAAAAAAAAAAAAGATTTTTAATACAGAAATGTTGGCTTACTGAAAAGTATGTCCATGTACAGTATAGTATGCACTCAATACTTGGTCGGGGCTCCTTTTGCATGAATTCGGTGTGGCATGGAGGCGATCAGCTTGTGGCACTGCTGAGGTATTATGGAAGCCCAGGTTGCTTTGATAGCGGCCTTCAGCTTATCAGTATTGTTGGGTCTGGTGTACCTCATCTTCCTCTTGACAATACCCCACAGATTCTCTATGGGGTTTAGGTTAGGCAAGTTTGCTGGCCAATCAAGTACAGTGATACCATGATCATTACACCAGGTATTGGTACTTTTGGCAGTGTGGCAGGTGCCAAGTGCTGCTGGAAAATGAAATCAACATCTCCATAAAGCTGGTCAGCAGAGGGAAGCATGAAGTGCTCTAGAATTTCCTGGTAGAGGGCTGCGCTGACTTTGGACTTGATAAAACACAGTGGGCCAACACCAGCAGATGACATGGCTTCCCAAATCATCACTGACTGTGGAATCTTCACACTGGACCTCGTGCAACTTGGATTCTGTGCCTCTCCACTCTTCCTCCAGACTCTGGGACCTTGATTTCCAAATGAAATGCAAAATTCACTTTTATCTGAAAAGAGGACTTTGGACCACTGAGCAACAGTCCAGTCCTTTTTCACCTTAGCCCAGGAAAGACGCTTCTGACATTGTCTCTGGTTCAGGAGTGGCTTGACACAAGGAATGCGACAGTTGTAGCCCATGTCCTGGATACATCTGTATGTGGTGGCTCTTAAAGCACTGACACCAGCAGTAGTCCACTCCTTGTGAATCTCCCCCAAATTCTTAAATGGCCTTTGCTTCCCGATTCTCTCAAGCATCGGCGGCGCATCCATTAGGGGCGCATGGGCGCCGCCCCCCATCCATCCATCCAGCCCCTTGATCTACATGCAGGGTGCAGGGGCACTGCGTCCTGAGCCCACCCAGTTGTGTGACAATAGCAAATAAATATTCACTATTGTCACACTGATAATCCTCCCAGCCAATCAGGAAGCAGTTTGTGAGACCGATTTCCTGATTGGCCAAAAGGAGAAGCAATCTTATTGGCCAAGGAGGAGGAGGGAGGAGACACATGACCAGAGGAGATGCACTGCCAGAGGAGAAGCAAGGGAAGCCCGATGAACAGACCCACCAGCCGCCACTGTGACTCCAGGGATTGCTCACCAGCAGCGGCTCAGCCATCCAGCACTCCCCGGCTCGGACAGGGAGGGAGGAGGAGGGGAGATCAAAATGAAAGGTAAGGAGGCGTTGGTTTGCCGCCCCATCCCTGAATTATTTAGCACCAGCCGCCACTGATCTCAAGGCTGCGGTTATCCTTGTTGCTTGTGCACCTTTTTCTACCACACTGTTTCCTTCCACTCAACTTTCTATTAATATGCTTGGATACAGCACTCTGTGAACAGCCAGCTTCTTTAACAATGACCTTTTATGACTTACCTTCCTTGTGGACAACTGTCATGTCAGTAGTCTTCCCCATGATTGTGTGACCTACCATTACCACCATTGAGAGACCATTTAAAGGCTCAGGAAACCTTTACAGGTGTTTTAAGTTAATTAGCTGATTAGAGTGTGACACCACGAATCTACAATATTGAACTTTTTCACAATATTCAAATTTTTCGAGATACTGAATTTTGGGTTTTTGGCTGTAAGCCAAAAATGTCAAAATGAATAGAATGAAATGCCTGAAATATTGTGTAATGCATTTATATAATATATGAGTTTCACTTTTTGAATTGAATTGCTGAAATAAATTAACTTTTTGATGATATTCAAATTTTTTGAGATGCAGGCAAAAATGGAAATTCGTTCCTCTTATGGGACTTTAAAGGGAAAAGGCTACTCTGAAGTATTTGCGAGTGTGATTTATTATGAAAAGGGGGTATAGATATAACACATATACAATGCACATAAGTGAGTATATAGAAATACAGGATACATAATACAATAAGTACAGCAATACAATGTATGGATTTCACAATCATTGGACTCCGTAATATGTGGGACACATATACGGGGATTATCCAACACGTTTCGAGTTATACTCTTCTTCAGGGGTGTCTGATTGGAAACAACACACACAACAAGGGTATGTCATATATTATTGCTGGGGGGGGGGGTCAGAAAATACTACATCCAATTAAAAACAGCTTGAAAGGAAAGGCTGCGGGGGACAGTGGGCCAATGCTTCTGTGCTTGCTCCTAGTCTGGACCGGGCATACCATATGTATCGGACCCAACAGGACCACAAGGGGGAGTGTTCCCCAACAGAGGGCGCTGAGACACCAGGAGGTATGTGGTGGATCCTGGGGTGAGACTCCAAGCCCTGAGAGGGTGTCCCCGTGCTGTGCAAAAGGGTCCTGTCCAGCGGGGGGGGCCTAGACGATCTGTAGACTATTGCAAGAACCCGGGGGTCCCAGAGCCTGGACCAGGATACGGTGGGACCCCATGTATAGGGGGTCCTTTTGTGTACTTAGATGAGGTGCAAGGAGAAAGGCCTCTGAGGTGCCGCTGGGGGCGGCTGAGAGTCAGCGCCTAACCCAGGGTGCAGTGTCAGGGTGGCTCTAAGTATGAACGTCTGGCCTGGTTAATGCTCAGGGGGAGGAGGAAGCGTGGAGCCGAGGATCGAGTGGCCGGGCTGTGTGGAGCAGGACCTCAGGTCTGTGTGATTTATTATGAAAAGGGGGTATAGATATAACAAATCTACAATGCACATAAGTGAGTATATAGAAATACAGGATACGTAATACAATAAATACAGCAATACAATGTATGGATTTCACAATCATTGGACTCCGTAATATGTGGGACACACCTCAGGTCCTGCTCCACACAGCCCGGCCACTCGATCCTCGGCTCCATGCTTCCTCCTCCCCCTGAGCATTAACCAGGCCGGACGTTCATACTTAGAGCCACCCTGACACTGCACCCTGGGTTAGGCACTGACTCTCAGCCTCCCCCAGCAGCACCTCAGAGGCCTTTCTCCTTGCACCTCCTGGTGCGATGTCCTCTAAGTACACACAGGGACCCCTTATACACCGGGTCCCACCGTACCCTGGTCCAGGCTCTGGGACCCATGGGTTCCTGCAGTACCCTACAGATCGTCTAGGCCCCCCTCCCCGCTGGACAGGACACTTTTGCGCAGCACGGGGACACCCTCTCAGGGCTTGGAGTCTCACCCCAGGATCCACCACATACCTCCTGGTGTCTCAGCACCCTCCGTTGGGGAATACTCCCTTCTGTGGTCCTGTTGGGTCCGATACATACGGCATGCCCGGTCCGGACTAGGAGCAAGCACAGAAGCATTGGCCCAGTGTCCACCACAGCCTTTCCTTCCAAGCTGTTTTTAATTGGATGTAGTATTTTCTGACACCCCCCAGCAATAATATATGACATACCCTTGTTGTGCTGTTTCCAGTCAGACACCCCTGAAGAAGAGTATAACTCGAAACGCGTTGGGTACTCCCCGTATATGTGTCCCACATATTACAGAGTCCAATGAATGTGAAATCCATACATTGTATTGCAGTATTTATTGTATTACGTATCCTGTATTTCTATATACTCACTTTTGTGTATTGTAGATTTGTTATATCTATACCCCCTTTTCATAATATATCACACTCGCAAATACTTCAGAGTAGCCTTTTCCCTTTAAAGTCCCATAAGAGGAACAAATTTCCATTTTTGCCTGTACTTCCAGGGATGTGGGTTAACCCTACTCCATAGACCAACTCAGCACCACCCTCCCTCTTCTCAAATTTTTTGAGATGCACCTGTAGACTGAAGACATATTTGTACTGTTAGAACTCTTAGCACCATATTAGCTATATATATAAATTGTATCCTGATATCACTCTGCCTGCAGTGGAATTTCAATGACTATCTATTTAAATGTCACTTTTCCTTCCTTCCTCCTGTAAATAATACTCCGCTGGTGTCAATGTGTCAGCTGTTATTAGTAATTATCATCAGCAACCAGTTTGTGGTTTGAGCTGATCTGGGACTTGGTCTACTCCCGGAGGACCCGCGGAATGGGCCCAGCTTAACTGTACTCGGAACTAATGCAGAAATGTAAAGTGGCGCTGAGCGGGAGCGAACAAAAACAGTCATAAGAGGAATCGACCGTACTTGGAGGTAATACGTGTTTTATATACACTGGCTTCAGTTCAGTAATCCCGACCTTTGCTGTCTATTAATAGCTATATTCAGGAGGATGAAGGAGAGGGGAGATGAAGGTTCCAGCTGCCGTAAAAGAGGGATATTAATAGAGGAGGCCGACCCGAGCAACTGTCTACACTGCACTCTTCTTTCTTCGTGACCAAGAACTGTGAATCCTTCTTTAACCTTAGATCAGTCCATTCATTGGTCTTATATAATGGAAATACATATGTTGCGTATATGCTCATACTGGCCTATAAGGATGAACGTTGGCCACAAATTATGTTTATCCCCTTGCTGAGCATATAACACATGCAATGGCAGAAAGGACGGGCCTTAGCTTCCACATGCCACACATATGCGTCTAGGGTGGCCGAGGTTTTGGAGGTTTCTAAGCCTCCCAGCACAGTGACCACACTGTCACAAATACCTTCCAGTCTCTATTTGTGATTGAGAGCCCAGGATCCCCCTCATGTGACCACTGTGACAGCCAATCACAGTCAGGGCAGCCACCAGAAATGGTGGGGCTCCATACACAGCTTTAGGCCTGGGCCCTCCCCCCTCCCCCTCTCAGGTCTGACCGCCAACATTCTCCAGGGCAGCCTTTCTTAACCTTTTCAACACAGAGGAACCCTTGATCTAGTTCTCCAGTCTCTGGGAACCCCTGCTAAAAATTAGAAATCTACAACTCATGATACATTAGTGTGATGGTCAGTGGGAAGTATGGTCCTTACACTTGTGGTCAGTGGGAAGAATTACCTCCTTACAGATAGCTAAAAAGATTAATGGTGTCAGTGGGAACTTATCTGAGAGGCAGAAATTGCCCAATGCTGAAGGAACCTCTAGCAACTTC
Source organism: Lithobates septentrionalis (assembly GCA_037952835.1). Taxonomy (NCBI): domain Eukaryota; kingdom Metazoa; phylum Chordata; class Amphibia; order Anura; family Ranidae; genus Lithobates; species Lithobates septentrionalis. Next base: position 20,755 of record JBBDGP010002623.1, on the reverse strand, counting down.
TGGATGAACCCTAGGGTTCCACAGAACCCTGGTTGAGAATCACTGCTCCAGGGCCTGCCCACTCTGTTTACACACACACGTCCCTGTTCTGCCTCTCGTGCTCGCAATCGCTAGTGGCAGTCATCGCGATCGTCGGCCACGAGCATCGTCACCCCCGCAGTGCTATCCTACTTATAGGAGCCGAAGTATAGCTATGACGGCTTGTACAGCGGCTGGTCGGCAAGCGGTTAATGACAGTGGCATCATCAGTGTTAATTAACCCCTTTTATCCTACAGCATGAAGGGCTTAATAAACACTGCCACTAGTGCCACTAATGCAGCACAAAGGGTTTAATTAATTGCCACTGGTCAGTAATACATCAGTGAGTACATTAACACCCCTCCATGTGCCATATTACAATTACCAATCATCATCATCATGATAATCACACAGCACAGGTGCGTTGAGCCACAGCACCTGTATTGTGCAATTATCATGATAATAATGATGATATAGAATGACAGAAAAATTAATCTTTAGGCTTCATTCACACAGGGCGTGCTGCAGACATGCGTCTAACATGCAGGGCTGTCTTATACTGGCTTGGGGATGCATAAAGTGTTACATGCATCCCAATGCCGGCATTAGGGATGGGCTAGCTGTTCGAGTCGAACATGAGTTTGACTCGAACATTGGCTGTTCGCCCGTTCGCCGAACAGCGAACAATTTGGGGTGTTCGCGGCAAATTTGAAAAGCCGCAGAACACCCTTTAAAACTCTATGGGAAAAATCTAAAGTGCTCATTTTAAAGGTTAATATGCAAGTTATTGTCATAAAAAGTGTTTGGGGACCTGGGTCTTGCCCCAGGGGACATGTATCAATGCAAAAAAAAAGTTTTAAAAACGTCAGTTTTTTCGGGAGCAGTGATTTTAATAATGCTTAAAGTGAAACAACAAAAGTGTAACATTCCTTTAAATTTCGTACCTGGAGGGGTGTCTATAGTATGCCTGTAAAGGGGCGCATGTTTCCCGTGTTTAGAACAGTCTGACAGCAAAATGACATTTCTAAAGGAAAAAAAGTAAATTAAAACTACTCGCGGCTATAATGAATTGTCGGTCCGGCAATACACATAAGAGTTCATTGATAAAAACGGCATGGCATTCCCGAACCAAAATTTAAAAAAAAATGTGTGGGGGTCCCCCCAAATTCCATATCAGGCCCTTGAGGTCTGGTATGAATATTAAGGGGAACCCCGCGCCAAAATAAAAGAAAAAAATGGCGTGGGGATCCCCCTCAAAATCCATACCAGACCCTTCAGGTCTGGTATGGGTTTTAAGGGGAACCCAGCGCCAAATCCATACCAGACCCTTACCCGAGCATGCAACCTGGCAGGCCGCAGGAAAAATGGGAGGACGAGAGAGTGCCCCCCCTCCTGAATCGTACCAGGCCACATGCTCTCAACATTGGGAGGGTGCTTTGGGGTAGCCCCCCCAAAATACCTTGTCCCCATGTTGATGGGGAGAAGGGCCTCATCCCCACAACCCTTGCCCGGTGGTTGTGAGGGTCTGCAGGCGGGGAGCTTATTGGAATCTGGAAGCCCCCTTTAACAAGAAGACCCCCAGATCCCGGCCCCCCCGTGTGAATTGGTAATGGGGTACAAATGTACCCCTACCATTTCACAAAAAATGTGTCAAAAATGTTAAATAAAAAATAGACGGTTTTTGACAATTCCTTTATTAATTTCTTCTTCTTTCCCTGCTTCTTCTTCTATATTCTTCTGGTCTTCCTTCGTTGTTCTTCTTCTTCCTCTATCTTGTTCTTCCCTATCTTCCTCCGCTTCTTTCTCCGGTCTTCTCGTCCGGCAGATTCCTTCTTCTTCTTCTCGGCTTCGTCCTCCGATCTGCCTCAATGGGAGTCTCCCACTGTGTGATGCTTTTGTTCAGGTGACAGCTCTTATATAATGGAGGGCGGGGCCACCCGGTGACCCTGCCCCCCTCTGATGCACGGGGACTTCCCTATGGCTTTCCCTGTGTTGTCAGAAAGGGGCAGGGTCACCCCTTTACATAGGCCCCACCCTCCATTATATAAGAGCTGTAACCTGAACAGAAGCGTCACACAGCGGGAGACTCCGATTAAGGTGGATCGGAGGACGAAGCGGAGAAGAAGGAGCCAGAGGAAGATGCCGGACGAGAAGACCAGAGAAAGAAGCGGAGGAAGATATAGGAAGAAGCGGGGGAAGAACAAGATGAGGAAGAAGAAGAACACCGAAGGAAGACCAGAAGAGGATGGAAGAAGCGGGGAAAGAAGAAGACAATAATAAAGAAATTGTCAAAAACTGTCTATTGTCTTTTTTTAACATTTTTGACACTTTATTTGTGAAATGGAATACCCCATTATCAATTCACATGGGGGGATGGGATCTGGGGGTCCTCTTGTTAAAGGGGGCTTCCAGATTCTCCTAAGCCCCCCGCCCGCAGACCCCCACAACCACCGGGCAAGGGTTGTGGGGATGAGGCCCTTCTCCCCATCAACATGGGAACAAGATGCTTTGGGGGGGGCTACCCCAAAGCACCCTTCCAATGTTGAGGGCATGTGGCCTGGTACGGTTCAGGAGGGGGGAAGCCCTCGTCCCTCCCTCTTTTCCTGTGGCCTGCCAGGTTACATGCTCGGATAAGGGTCTGGTATGGATTTTTTGGGGGATCCCACGCCATTTTTTTTTAAATTTTGGCACTGGGTTCCCCTTTAAATCCATACCAGACCTGAAGGGTCTGGTATGGATTTTGAGAGGGACCCCCACGCCATTTTTTTTACATTTTGGCGCAGGTTCCCCTTAATATCCATACCAGACCTGAAGGGCCTGGTATGGAATTTGGAGGGACCCCCACGCCTTTTTTTTTTAAATTTTGGTTCGGGGTTCCCCTGTCGGGGAATCCCTTGCCGTTTTTACCAATGAACTTTTATGTGTATTGCCGGACCGACAATTCATTATAGCCACGAGTAGTTTTAAATTACTTTTTTTCCTTTAGAAATGTCATTTTGCTGTCAGACTGTTCTAAACACTGGAAACATGCGCCACTTTACAGGTATACTATAGGCACCCCCCAGGTACGAAATCTAAAGGAATATTACACTTTTATTGTTACACTTTAAGCATTATTAAAATCACTGCTCCTGAAAAAACGTCCGTTTTTCAAACTTTTTTTTGCATTGATACATGTCCCCCGGGGCAGGACCCAGGCCCCCAAACACTTTTTAAGACAATACCATGCACATAAGCCTTTAAAATTAGCACTTTTGATTTTTCATGTTCGTGTCCCATAGACTTTAACGGTGTTCGTGTGTTCAAACAAATTTTTTGCCTGTTCACATGTTCTGGTGCGAACCGAACAAGGGGTTGTTCGGTCCATCCCTAATCAAGATGAAAATGAGATCACAACGCCATTGTGATGTGTCCCCAGTGTCACTTTAAGTGAAAAACGTACACATTTGACCGGAAGGTACCTTCAGCAAACTGGCTGTTGCAGCAGAGAAGTCAGGTTAGGCTCTCGGCGGCTCCCTCCCCCGTCCCACTGAGAGACACTTTTATAAGGTTGATGCAGCCCGATCAATGTGAATTAAAAGCAATCTGATAAAGACTAACAAAGGGGCCGCCACAAGTTCCCCGATGCCTACAAATGTTCAGGCCGCTCGTGATTCAGGGGTGTAAATTATTCATTGGCTTTATTGATCAGCTAAAGCTAAAAAAAAAATACCAATCGCAGAGTGAGCAGCGGGTAAACGTCGTCTTTTTGCACTACTGAACACACCGCTGGATTGGGGACAGAAGAGTCGTCACAGCCATTGAGCCGCTCCAGGGGGAGAGAGAGACACTTCCAGGAGAAAATGCGAAAAGTCAGACATGTGCTTTAAAATAATTCCTCATCACAGGTACTATAAATCCCAGAATGCCCGGGAACAGAGCCTGCACAGTGAAATGAAAGCTGTCAGGAATTAAATATTACAGATCGATGTCACATTGCCATCTACTTCCTTGCTTCCAGGTTGATCAAGTTATTGACAATAGAACAATTATGTAGCCAGTGAGCTCATAAACCTATCTTAAAGTAGACCTGTCAGTGACTTTACAAGTCTCCTTAAATAAATTTCTGGCATGTCACAATATACAGCAACAGGATCCTTCTTCAGAGAAGCTCCTCCTTTTGTTACTAAAGAGTTATCTTTGAGCTCCAGTCAGTGACTTTGTCTAGGCTGAGACGAGGTCATCAGTCTGTTGCAAGAAGGAGGAAGTATTTCCTCAGTCTCCTCTGCCCCAGCAATCAGATTGCACATTGTAACGTTGTAGCAAGTTACAAATGTATTTAAAAAAACAATACAATAAGATTTTTATTTTAAATTAAAACCTTTCCGTTTCATTACATACCTTATTTTAGACCAAGTGATGACATCTGTGCTTCTCCAGACTAGCATTTCGCAACATTTATTTCCACCGCGGCACCCTTTAAAAGTATGCAAAATCTTAAGAGACCTCAGTCTACAATGTAAAAAATGTAAATGTTACTTATTAATGGAATACCTGAGCCTGGAACAATACACACAACTGCCTTGATGAAATGAAGTTCACATCTAGAGGTCCCCCCCATCACATCAGAGATTTCCCATCACATCAGAGGTTCCTCCATCACATCAGAGGTTCCTCCATCACATCAGAGGTTCCTCCATCACATCAGAGATCCCCCATCATATCAGAGATCCCCCATCACATCAGAGGTCCCCCCATCATATTAGAAGTCCTCCCCATCACATCAGAGGTTCCTCCATCACATCAGAGACCCCCCATCAAATCAGAGGTCCCCCCATCATAATAGAAGTCCTCTTATCACTTCAGAGGTTCCTCCATAACATCAGAGGTCTCTTATCACATTAGAGGTCCTCTCATCACATTAGAGGTCCTCTCATCACATTAGAGGTCCTCTCATCACATCAGAAGTCCCCCATCACATCAGAGGTTCCCCCATCACATCAGAGGGCCTCTCATCACATCAGAGGCCCCCTCGTCACTTTAGAGGTCTTCTCATCCCATTAGAGGTCCTCTCATCACATCAGAAGTCCCCCCCCATCACATCAGAGGTTCTCCCATCACATCAGAGGTTCTCCCATCACATCAGAGGCCCCCCATCACATCAGATGTCCTCTTATCCCATTAGAGGTCCTCTCATCACATCAGAAGTCCCCCATCACATCAGAGGTTCCCCATCACATCAGAGGGCCTCTCATCACATCAGATGTCCCCCCATCACATCAGAGGGCCTCTCATCACATCATATGTCCCCCCATCACATCAAAGCCCCCCTTCACATCAGTCTTCCTCCCAACACATCAGAGTTTCTCATCACATTAAAGTCCCGCTTAGACATTGGAGGCCCCCATCACAAAGTCAAAGGTCCCATCAGATCAGAGTCCAGCAATCCCAGAGTCCTCTCATCCATCTCTTATTCATGGCAAACTGGGACTTATGCTCATGGCACCCTGAAGGAACCCATATGGCACCCTAGGATGCCCCAGCACCTTGGTTGAGAAAAACTACTCTATACCAGTGGTTCTCAAAGGCCATGTTTGCAGGTCTTCCTTTATCTTGCACAGGTGCTTTACATTAGAGTCAATGGCTTGGTATTTCATTACAGCTATTTTATCTAAGAGAAATTCCCAAGACATGGCCTGTTGGGGGTACTTGATGACAGGGTTGAGAGCCACTGCTATATACAACGCAACAGATCAT
>JBBDGP010002623.1:0-10000 GCA_037952835.1 Lithobates septentrionalis | reverse complement strand
AGAGGATCTGCAAGGAGGAATGGCAGAGGATCCCCAAATCCAGGTGTGAAAAACTTGTTGCATCTTTCCCAAAAAGGCTCATGGCTGTATTAGATCAAAAGGGGCTTCTACAAAATACTGAGCAAAGGGTCTGAATACTTAGGACCATGTGATATTTCAGTTTTTCTTTTTTAATAAATCTGCAAAAATATCAACAATTCTGTGTTTTTCTGTCAGTATGGGGTGCTGTGTGTACAATATGGGGTGCTGTGTGTACATTAATGAGGAAAAAAATGAACTTAAATGATTTTAGCAAATGGCTACAATATTACAAAGAGTGAAAAATTAAGGGGGTCTGAATACTTTCCGTCCCCACTGTATATAAAATGCTGTATGGTTTTTGACCAATTGTTGTTGGAGTGCAGCCATCCGGATTGAATTATTTTCTATTGTCTGTCGCAATGTCGCAGTCCCGCTATAAGTCTCTGATCCCCGCTATTACTAGTAAAAAAAAAAAAAAAAAAAAAAATTTCATAAATATATCCCCTATTTTGTAGACGCTATTACTTTTGTGCAAACCAATCAATATACGCTTATTGTGATTTTTATTTTCTTTTAACCAAAAATATATAGCAGAATACATATTGCTCTAATCTGATGAAGAAATGGGATTTTATACATTTTTTTATTGGATGTGTTTTATAGCAGAAAGTAAAAAATATTGTTTTTTTATTTGTTTTTTCAAATTTGATGGTAATTTTTTATTTATAACACAAAAAAAAAACAAAACCGCAGAGGTGACCAAATACCACCAAAAGAAAGCTCTATTTGTGGGGGGAAAAAAAGGACAACATTTTTATTTGGTTACAGTGTTGCCCGACAGTACCGTATAGCAAAACAAATGGCCTGGTCAGGAGGGGGGGGGGGGGGGGGGGGCAAACCTTCCAGAGCTGAAGTGGTTAACTGAGCCAGTTCTTCTCTATGAAGGGTTAATGTTCAGCATCGGGCGCTCTGCCCCGGGTACATCTCTGGACTGGAATCATTTTCCATTGCCAGCTATAATCGTTGTGTCGGTTGTAATCTTTGCAAAGTTTCACAGAAAGCAAAATGCAAAACAAACAGATCATCTATCTAAACAAATCGCAACCCAGCATGCAAAACCGCAGAACGCTCCGGGGGGGGGGGGGGGGGGACACCTGCTGCTCTCCGCCATACGTCCTCCATTGGACTGATCAATGCCCATAGACTGAGCAATACCAGTAATAAATAATCCATCCCCAGACTCTGCATGGAGAGTCTATGGGGCGTATTCAGCGTCAGCTGACCATACAAGTTATTATTAAATCCCTCCCCACCTGATAATTACACCAGACACTTCTTTTTATTTATATATTGATTTTTATTTTAGTTTTGGAAAATGTGGGGAAGTGTTATTTCTGTCAGGTATTTATTTTTTTACACGCACAAAGTTTATTGAGAGCACCAGACAAGAAGGTCTGGAAGTCCAAAGTCTTCAACAGTTGGTTTATTAGTTCCTAGCAGGACAACTTGAAACAGCCAACATGTTTCAGGGGCTTAAAAGATCTCCCCGCTTCTTCAAGGCTATGAATTAGATATAAAGATAGTTATAAACACATGAATTCCTGTATTGATTCAAATTACTATATATTGGGGGTTAACAACTCATAAAAAAAACAAAAAAACAAAACAGAACAAAAAAAAAATCAATTATGAACATATAAAAAAAAAATAATATATATATAATGTATTTAGTTATAACAGACAGTAATGATAGTGGAGAATATAAAAAAAAAACATAATGAAAGCAGATGTTACTAAAAATGAATAGATAAAACTTTTTTTTCTTCTAAAAAATAAGTATATTAGTCCATTTTCAATAAGTATATTAGTCCATTTTCAATTATGAACATATACAAAGAAAAAAATGATATTCAGTTATAAAAGACAGTAATAATAGTGGAGAATATTAAAAAAAAACATAATGAAACCAGATGTTACTAAAAATGAATAAGATAAAACTTTTTTTTTCCTAAAAAATAAGTACGGTATAATAGTCCATTTTCTAAAAAAAAAAAAAAAAGCATGCAAAAAAAAATGTATTTGTTTTTAAAATAATTTTTAGAAACCCAAAAAATTATCAATTAAAAAAAACGTCTATGATGACGAAACGTGTCAGAAGGAGCTGAGCTATGTGACGTCGTCATGTCTTACAGTCGGACATCTTGCTGGTTGGAAACAGTCGCTTTCATTCTCTTCTGTTGTCAATTGGACACATACGCGAATTTACCTATGATGCTTGTGAGTACCTTGACATTTTTTCAATAAAACACCTTAATCAGTAATACTGCGCAATGAAGTGTTTTCTGTTTGCCTTTACAATACGCGAGACTCGTTCCAACATCTTGGAAGGAGATATAGCCTGATGGTCGCTTTCATTCTCTTCTGTTGTCAAATGGACACACACACACATTGATTGGCAAAGTCTAATTTCAGCTAATACTTTTCTAGAAAATATATTTTTTTCTTTTTCTCTAAAAGATTTAAATCATAAAAAATAATAATAATAATAATTATCTTAAAAAAATAAAACCATAAATCTAAACCATACATTAAATTATTATTAAGAAAATAATAATAATAATAATTATTATTATAATAATAATAATAATAACAAAATAATAAAGTCAAATCATACATTAAATCATTATTATTATTATTATTATTATTATTATTATTATTAATAATAATAAAATACTAATAATAATAATTATTATTATTATAATAATAATAATAACAAAATAATAAAGTCAAATCATACATTAAAGCATTATTATTATTAATAATAATAATAATAATAATAATAAAATAATACAGTCAAATCATACATTAAATCATTATTATTATTATTACTACTACTACTACCAACATATATATACCATACCATATGTATATACCATACATAATATAATTTTTTATTAATAATAATATTAAAAACAATAAGAATAACAGAATAAAACTATACATTTAAACCATAAATAAAAGCTGACTTGTTTATAAACCTCTACAGGAATGTTATATGGTTTGTCCCAACCCCTGGAACTTTCACTCATCAGCTTGGTCTGGACTACAGCAGGGTTGCCAACCAACCACTGCAAGTTTTACTGACACAACATGAAAAATTTACTGACAGAGCACCTTTTTTTTTTTACTGACAACCTAAAAAAATGACAGAACTCCTTTTTAAAAAGACAATCAATAGTTAAACAGTATAAACACAATACAGAAACACTGATGAATACCCATGACAAGTAATTTGTTTGGTTTACACATAAAATGTCAACACAGGATGACAATTATCAGCCCCTGATATTTACAGACAGTTGTAAAAATTCTTGATTTTTTTACAATCTGTCCATAAATTTGTTGATGGTTGGCAACCCTGGTCTGCAGGTAAACGTGGATAAAAATCTAAATAAAAAGCCGTGATATAACAAAGGAATTTTTTTTCCAATCTTACATCTTACAAATACATTATACAAACTATCATAAAGAAACCCAAACAAAACAAAACAGTAATGCCCCGTACACACGGTCGGATTTTCCGATGGAAAATGTCCGATTGGAGCATGTTGTCGGAAATTCCGACCGTGTGTGGGCTCCATCACACATTTTCCATCGGATTTTCCGACACACAAAGTTTGAGAGCAGGGTATAAAATTTTCCGACAACAAAATCCGTTGTCGGAATTTCCGATCGTGTGTACACAAATCCGACACACAAAGTGCCACGCATGCTCAGAATAAATAAAGAGATGAAAGCTATTGGCTACTGCCCCGTTTATAGTCCCGACGTACGTGTTTTACGTCACCGCGTTCAGAACGATCGGATTTTCCGACAACTTTGTGTGACCGTGTGTATGCAAGACAAGTTTGAGCCAACATCCGTCGGAAAAAATCCTAGGATTTTGTTGTCGGAATGTCCGATCAATGTCCGACCGTGTGTACGGGGCATAAGACTGAATACTACCATTGCAGATATTAAAGCGGGGGTCCACCTAAACCGCCAAAAAAAAAAAATATTAAAAGCCAGCAGCTACAAATACTGCAGCTGCTGACTTTTAATACATGGCCACTTACCTGTCCCAGGGTCCAGCGATGTCGGCAGGCGACACCGAGAACCCGCTCGACTCTCGGCAGCTGCCGCCGCCATCCTGGGTGAGGGAATCAGGAAGTGAAGCGTTGCGGCTTCACTTCCCGGTTCCCTACTGCGCATGCGCGAGTCGCGCTGCGCTTCCTAACTGGTCCCCGCTGTCTCTGGGAGCTGTGTGTGTCCCAGCAGACAGCGCGGTGGGGACGGGAAGAGGCATAGACTCCTGTGGGAGTCTATGCCGGAAGTGGGTGCAAATACCTGTCTTAGACAGGTATCTGCACACCCCTCCCCCCTGAAAGGTGCCAAATGTGACACCGGAGGGGGGGAGGGTTCCGAAAAGCGGAAGTTCCATTTTTGTGTGGAACTCCGCTTTAACAACCTACACTTTCCAGAATACAATATTTTTCACTATGGAGGACATTTATTAATTGGTAGGAGGTGCCAGTACTAAAGGGGGATTACCTGAGAAGCACTACATTCCCGAGGGTGGACTGAGCGGGGGTCCAATGACCCTTTTTCCATTTCACGAAAAAGTCGATCAGCTCTCTGATCGGTTGAATCTCTGTTTGGGCAAATCGATTACCACTGTACTAGTTACAATCTCTAATAATGTATTTAACGTCTAGTTAACCCGCCAGCAGCATCAGACCAATGAAAATTCAGTCCAGCTAAATACATCAGAAGGCAATAAAACAGAGATTGAGTATTAACTTGTCTGGGGACGTTTTGCCGTGCGATAAATTGGAAATAATAGCCTGTTTATGTTGTTTAAGTGGTATTGAGTATTGATACCCGGAGAGGACGAACCAGGCCGTTATGAAGATGTGATGAGATATTTTCATCATCTATTATTACACTCAACTGGAGCATGCTGGGTAATTGATGTTGTGTCAATGTAAGATGTATACGAGGCCCGGCCTTGTTTGATTAACTGTCTCCATCTTGTCCTGTCTGTATTGATCGCCGGTGGCAGCGATAGGGAAATCTTATGTCATGTTACAATAGCCTGGAAGATCAAACGTTGTCCTTTATAGAGAGAAATATATGTATAGAAAAGACCATGCATCGCCTTAATACAGCAACTGTGACATCATAGGGGGAGGAGTTAAAAGTGTAACTAAACTCAAAAACTAAAATGTAATATATTGCTTCATACCAGTCCTTATGGGGGCCATATCAATTTTTTGGGGGGTGTGTTAATGCATGTTGAAATAAATGGGCTTCCAAACTTGCTAGAAATTGGACATGCACCATTTTTGGCACCACAACGCATTACCATGATTTTCCATAGTGTATTGGGGTGCCGTAGTGCATTGGGGCGCTATAGGGCATTGGCGCATTGCACTGAGTTGTGAAACATAATGACATCTATAAAAACTGGAGTCTCAGTCTTCAGAGTAAGGCGGCCAACAAAGAAAAGAGGAAACGTTTAGTAAAGCCATCCAGCATACTCACCCTCTCTATTTGTATTAGTGACCATTGTCTCCAATACACAAGGTAATGGGAATTCCAAAATATTTCCGTTCTTTTCACGTCTTTTTCTTGCCACTTATCTTATTCTTCCACCATAGGTGTGCACAGCCTATGGCATTAGGGTGTGCACCCCAAAGCTCAAACACATATGCGTGTATATATACTGTGTCAGTAGAGCAGTGGATGATGTCAGTATTGCAGTGGAAGGTGTCAGTAGTTGTTATTTTTATTATTTAATTTTTTACAATGTTTTATTATTATTATTATTATTATTTTACAATTTAATAGCCCTGTTGGGCTTTGGTGAAATATCAGGGGTCTAAACAGGGGGAATCTGCTCCATATGGGGTGATTAGGGTGTGCCCTGGCACACCTGGCACACCCTGTGCGCACGCCTATATCTTCCACTCATTCTTGTCTACATAGCAATTCCATCTTTTTTCATATCGATGCGGGTCCATTTAATTTGAATTGTTAAATCCTACATCTTATTCTTACTCGTTGTTATCTTTCCATTTTTATTTTATATATTTTATTTTTGATTTTTATTGGATTTTATATACAAATTTTATACACCTATCCTAAATTTGTCTAGACCAGGGGTCTCTAAACTTTCTAAGCAAAGAGTCAGTGTCCTGTCCTTCAGGCTTTGGGGGGGGGGGGGGGGGCGGGACTGTGGCTACTAGGTGTAAACCATGTCCCATCTTTGGTTTTAATGGGAGGAATTGTGCCCTGTTGATGGTGTCAGAGGTAGGAACAGTGCCCCATCATTGGTGTCAGTTGAAGGAATAGTGCCCCTTTTTTGGTATCGGAGGGAGGAATAGTGCCACATCAATGGTGTAAGTAGGAGTAATAGTGCCCCATCGTTGGTGTCAGTGGGAGGAATAGTGCCACATCAATGGTGCCATTTGGAGGAATAGTGCCACATCAATGGTGCCATTTGGAGGAATAGTGCCACATCAATGGTGCCATTTGGAGGAATAGTGCCACATCAATAGTGCCATTTGGAGGAATAGTGCCACATCATTGGTGTAGGTAGGAGGAATAGTGCCCCATGATTGGTGTCAGTGAGAGTAATGCCCTGTACACACGATCGGACATTGATCGGACATTCCGAAAAACAACAACGGTTTTACCGGGGTGATGCCTGCAGCCAGAGGCATCACCCCAGTTCTTTTTTTTTAGAGCTGGCGGTCGGCTTTCTGGTGATAACAACCGATGTAGCTAATGAGCTGCTCAGCCGTTATCACAAGCAGCGGGAGGGGATGTCTCTCCCCCCCCCTCCGCTGCTCTGCCCGGGTCTTCCATTCCATCGGGAGACTCGAGGGACCAGCTGGCACATCCACCGGCTGGTCGGAGTCCTGAACAAAGCCGGATCAGTTCGAATTTTGATCAGGTCCCCGATGTAGTAACCCAGAAGAGGCGTCATGAAGTCACTTCTGGGTTTACTCGGCAGCCTACAGCTCTGATTTAAAAAATTACAAGGTATTCAAAAATGCAGATTTTGGCGTTTTGAATACTTTGAAGTGCACAGGAAGGGTTTGAGGTCTTTTAGACCCCTCCACAGAGAGTACCTGTTACTTGCCTATTACTGTCACAAGGGATGTTTACATTTCCTGTGACAGCAATATAAGTGATCAGATTTTTTTTTTTTAAAGGAACAGTGTAAAAATAAATAAAAAAAAAAAAAAATACCTATCTGCTCTCACACTGTCTATAAATAATTGTAATCTCCCACCAAGGGTTGCATTTTTTTGGACACCGGGTGCTCCTTTTCTCTCATTCAAGCATTGGTTCTAATGAAGAAACAGCGTTGTATCATTAAGGTACATTTTGGACAATTTCATGTTCCCAATTTTGTGGAAACAGTTTGGGGATGGCTGCGCACCAGTGCACAAAGCAAAGTCCATAAAGACATGGATGAGCGAGTTTGGGGTGGAGGAACTTGACCTCATCCTGATAGAACACCTATGGGATGAATTAGACTGTGAGCCAGGCCTTCTTGTCCAACATCAGTGCCTGACCTCACAAATGAGCTTCTGGAAAAATGGTCAAACATTCCCATAGACAAACTCCTAAACCTTGTGGACGGCCTTCCCAGAAGAGTTGAAGCTGTTAGAGCTGCAAAGGGTGGGCCAACTCAATATTGAACCCCACGAACTAAGACTGGGATGTCCTCAAAGTTCAAGGACGTGTAAAGGCAGGTGTCCCAATACTTTTGGTAATATAGTAAATCTCATGTCATATGACCTCAACTTCTACTATAGCCACTTGCCGACCGGGCCATAGTAAAAATACATTATTACTTTAACGTTAAAGGCTAAGTTCACCTTTTTTTTCCTCTAAATTCCAGCTCCCCTATGCACGAATATAGCATTCATTTAGTTTTTTTGCAAAAATATCAAAGCTTTTCATAAAATCTACAGACACGTACCTTATTGTCCTACATCCATGATTCCAAACGCATCTCTTGCTTCTGTTTATTTGAAACTGTTATAGCTGCAAAGGGTGGGCCAACAGAATATTGAACAATACTGACTAATGCCCCGTACACACGGTCGGACATTGATCGGACATTCCGACAACAAAGTCCTAGGATTTTTTCCGACGGATGTTGGCTCCAACTTGTCTTGCATACACACGGTCACACAAAGTTGTCGTAAAAATCCGATCGTTCTGAACGCGGTGACGTAAAAAACGTACGTCGGGACTATAAACGGGGCAGTAGCCAATAGCTTTCATCTCTTTATTTATTCTGAGCATGCGTGGCACTTTGTGCGTCGGATTTGTGTACACACGATCGGAATTTCCGACAACGGATTTTGTTGTTGGAAAATTTTATATCCTGCTCTCAAACTTTGTGTGTCGGAAAATCTGATGGAAAATGTGTGATGGAGCCAACACACGGTCGGAATTTCCGACAACAAAGGTCCTATCCCACATTTTCTGTCGGAAAATCCGACCGTGTGTACAGGACATAAGACTGGGATGCCATTAAAGTTCATGTGCGTGTAAAGGCAGGCGTCCCAATACTTTACAATACAATATACTACACTATACAATATAGTGTAGGTGCATGTCCCTTTTTATAACAGTGTATTGGGGATATAATGTACAATGGGTTTTTGTGTCATTCACAATGAATCGCACCGCAACTCACCACACACAGAGTTTTTTTTTCTTATTCGAAACATGTTCCACCTTGGTAATATAGTGTACAATGCAAGACTGCTGGTCCTACATTGTATGGAATGACATCGGGTTGCTTGCCCCTGATGAAGTGCCAAAGAGAAGCAGCTTCGTAAGGAGGAGGAAGCCTGCGGGACCAAGAGATAATCGAAGCAAAACTGTTTTTTTTTAATGGTACCCCAGACTAAAGCAAGCCCCGGTAGAAGGGTCGTTTCGAGTATTTCCCAGAGTTCGGCTTTTAAACTTTTTCCCAAAACTTTTAAAAGTTCTCATATGTCTCCTCCAAGAGTTTCTGATAGATGACCAGACCCCCAAACCTGAATGGTGAATCAATTTATAGACAGTACAAAGTACAGGAGCCCCGCGAGTGGGCGGGAAATTGTCTCCCTTAATTAAATTCCGCATAAAAAGACAAACCCCGGCAATATCAAATATCATCAGTAATCTTTACAAGGACAGGAAGATGAATGGTCTCATCCTCCCTTGTTTCATCCAGACAAAGGGAAGAAAAAAAAAAGTCTCCAAGAAAATCCAGCTTATTATCAGACTCCTGTCAAGGTCTAAAATATGTTTCCATAAATCTCTGTACTAAATTAACCTCTGGTTATTCAAGTTGCAGATTAACAGTCATCAATTATCCATTACTTAATGACTTTTTAAGCATTGGAATGTTCAAATGGCATTTTTAATGCAGCGTTGATTGAGGAAGATCTGCAAGAAGGGGGACGAGCCGTGTGAATCATTCATTGAATGGAAAGTGTCCCATGCATATTTTATGGCACTGAGGTATTTGTATGATGCTTGTGTTGTTTTATCCATTATCACCCACATCAGATATTAAAAGACATTAAAGTCCATATTGTCTTCTTTTCCCATCGCATTTGCCGGGTCGAAATATTAAAGTGAAAGTGTTTATGTAATTCTTCCAGCACTTCTATTTTTTTTTTTAACCACTTCCAGGGCCGTCTTCAATATCGATTTGACCCGGGGCAAAGATTTTCTTGGGCCCTTCCCGAATCCTCCTATCAACTATTTCAGGGCTGTGCGGGGCTCAAGGGGGCAGCTGTTTTGGGCCCCACAACAATGACTGGGCCCGGGGGGCAGCTGCCCCTTTTGCCCTGTGTTAAAGACGGCCCTGACCACCTTCAATACCGGGCATTTTCACCCCCTTCCTGCCCAGGACAGTTTT